>JABXWE010001343.1:0-40097 GCA_014611495.1 Limonius californicus | reverse complement strand
CTATTTTAAAATGCCAAATAGCCATAATGTCTAATCGGACAAAAATTAGTGCTTATAATTGAATTTCTTTTCATATATTTGAAAATGCATATATTGATGTAATTCAGTTCCATATAAAATTTCTTTCTAAAAATTGAGCTATGACAATTAGTACTTTTTAGATGTAGCGCCAATATAATTTAGTTTGTAATACATATAACAGAAAAGAATAAACTTTTACTAGTACGTCTTAACTAATAAATGATTGAGAACCACCGGTACGATGGGTGTTATGACCGAGGGGGGCAAATTTCGTCTAGTTGTAAATTGCAATCTTCTACCGACAAAACTACGTGGATGGACTATAGCTCGTATTCTGCTGTGGCGGCAATAAACGAAAATATGCTACAGAGGGTTCGTATTAGTATTAGTTTTTAAAATAGTTTAATTAAAATGGTAAATTTTTGTTTTTTTATTAATATCTCAATAACGAAGGACAATCGGAAAAAATTCCACGAAATGGACTCTGAGAATCGGAACATGGAATATATAAGGGATATCTACCAAAAGTGAAGAAGTATTCAGAGAAATTACAAAGTCTGACATGGATATAGTCGCTCTGACAGTGACGAAGAAAAAAGGGAAAGGCACAGAAGAGAAGGGCGATTACCTACTGTTATGTTCTTTTAAAATTTGCCGCTTTATGTGAATTGATTTCGTAGGTTGATTGCCGCTCCATAGGATTTAAAAACGTTATTTTAATTGCCATTTTTATGTTAGTTGCACTTTTGCTATTTTGCTTTTCTAAGATTGAGTTATGTTGACAGTTCCCTTTTGTAGGCTTAAATTGCCGAATATTGTTTTGTTCGCACCTGGCCCGTAGAGCCTCTGAGAATTTGCGTGCCAAATTAGTTTCAGAACAATTTCGCAATGTGGTGCAATTTCTTTTCAGGGGCGATGCAGCTTCATGTCGCGTTAAGTCTTCAGTCAGTTTTCGATCTTCGATGACTCCGGGTCTTCCCAAATTACATCTACGGGGAAGGGCCGTTACGAAAATAAAGTAGGCAACAAGCTGTTGGTCGAGACAGAGGTTCTTCGACGATCGGGTTATTCGCGGCTTCTACTTATCTTGAGTTTTAGCGTACCGAGTATTGCCGTAGGCAATTATTATTGCGACTAAGTCGGATTCGAATATATGTTTAGCAGTTTAGCTTTGATATAAGGCAATTAAGTGAAATTGCTCTTTCGATCTATTCGGATACAAGCGAATTGATCCCGTGAACGTTGTGCTTCGTTATCTCACTGGATTAAACCCGTGAAAAGGTGATGGTTACAATTATTGTTGGCTGTGTTGTAATCGCCTCAAATTGCCGTCGCTCTCAACGCTTACCGACCCCTTTCTCGAAATCATCTTAATTCCCAGGGGCGTACCGACCAAGTTTTCATCCCAAAGTTTCCTGAAGTAGTCTACCCTTTTTTCTCGGACCTGAAAGTACCCCAGACTGTACCTGCATCGGGGAAGAAAAGAACAACCCCAGTATTGTGCCGGCCGCTCCCATAATCGTTCAAGGTAAAGATCTAGTTTTTGTGTTGTGAGAAGGAAACCTTTTTTTGTTCGCGTTATCTTGCGAACTTCAACGCTATTGAACCATTTTGCTTTCATGTAACTAGGAAAACGACCTTCAGTCGCCGTTTGTGGTGTTTGCTGTTAATTGTAAAGCTAACAAAATTATATCCTGTTTCATTCTTGTGAATGTCGGCGTCTCTGGGCACGTAGCTGTATGAAAAAATAAATATCGTTGCACCAGCGGCGGCGAGTTTTTTTGAACGTTCTAAAAGTAAAGATATGTAACCAAAGATCATAAAGTCATCATTTGTTGTCATTTTTTTGTACTGTGTCATTTTTAACAGTCTAATTATGTGTGTGTTAAAAACTTACTGCCTCTTATTATTGTGTCTTTTGTATTTGTGTGGGTGCTAATTTTGCAAGCTTCATATATATAGGCGGAGGCACAATAAAGGTGAGTTCCATTCCCGTAAGCTGTTGGCCTCTCGGCCTTCCACGAGGACCTACAATCAACTGGATTTGGAAGGTGGCGCCCACTAATTTTGACTTACTCTGTACACAACTACGAATATTTCCTCCCGCAAGTGATTTCCGCGAACTCCCCCTACTCCTCTAAGCTGTAGGCCTTTTTCCAGCTATCCGGTTACGGGTTGACGGAAAAGCTCGTTTGACCCGTAACAACCTTGAAAGTCTCGTTACTGACTCCAGCAAATTTCAGTATCAAATTCGATTAGCAAATAAACTGACCTCCGCGGTAGTTAGCTCACCAGATGTAATGTACGAATCAACGAAAGCATGCGTTCATAATGCAGCGTTAGACAGGGGAGAGGTTAATCAGAGACGTTGAAACTATGTACCATGGTGGAAGGAAATAGCGTAGGGGAGAAAAAGGAAGCATGCAGAAAATTTTTGAGTACAAGATCGTATCAAGATACAGTAGACTATAAGAACAAGAGAGAAGAAGTACAGAGGCAAGTGAAGACAGCAAAGAACGAATATTGGGAAAAGACATGCGAAGAAGTAAATAAATCTATAGGGAATACAAGACCAAATAAAGCCTGGGAAATGATTAAAGCTATGCGAACAGACAACAAAGACATGAGAGGAATGACCCTTATTAGTATGCAAGAGTGGGTAAATTATTATAAAGGATTATTAACAGAAGACAGAAGGCAGTTCCTAGAAGAGCACATACAAGAGAACGATGTGGACGAAGTATAAGAAGACATACAGCCTATAACACCGCAAGAAGCAAAAGAAGCTCTTACCTACATAAAAAACAGGCAAGCTTCTGGCCCCGGAAATGTAAGTATTGAACTGATTAAAGCAGTCCCCAATATTCTCATGGAAATATTGGCTACTATATTCAATAAATGCCTACAGGGCAGTGACACATCAAATGAGTGGAAGGAAGCAGTCATAACATCTATCTATAAAAAGGAAGCAGGAAAGACTGTAAAAATTATCGAGGTATTAGTGTTATATGCTCGGTAGCAAGACTTTATGGAAGGATGCTGAAACAAAGAGTGGAAGAGGAATTCACAGAATCGTAGGAACAAAACGGTTTCAGAGCGGGGCGGTCGTGTATAGACAGTGTTTTCTCACTTAAAAACCTTACTGAAAAACGTATAGAAAGGGGAAGAACCACACTTCTAATGTTTGTGGATCTACAGAAGGCTTACGATACAGTGCCATAAAATAAGTTGTCTCATTGCATGTATAGAAATGGTATCAGTAAAGTATATATCGGTGCCGTGAGAGCATTGTATAGTAACTGCAGCAGCTCAATTGGAAAGGGCAAACAGATTTCCCAACAATTCCAAATCACCAAAGGTCTGTGACAAGGATGTTTGCTTGCCCCACTACTTTTTAAAATATACTTGAAAGAAGCCCTTAAAGTATGGATAAGAAAGTGCAGAGGTATGTGTCTTCCGATAGGAGCAGATGCATTATATACTCTGTTTTTCGTTGACGACCAGATTTTAGTAGATGATAAAGTAGGACAAGGAAAACGAGTAATCCGTCAATTAACTCACTATTATGGAGCGACAAAATAACAAAAAATTAATAAAGCTATAATCTACAAGACAATCCTAAATAGTATATGCACCTATTGAGCGGAAACATGGGAACTGAATAAGAAATAAGGAGAAGTTGATATCCATGGAAATGGATTTCTGGAGAAGAAGCAGCCGTATATCTAGATTGCACCATGTCGGAAATGACACAATACGACAAATGATGAATGTAGAAGGAAATATCTTAGACACCATAGAAAGTAAAAGATTCCCCTCCAGGGAATGGACAACAATAGATGCCCAAAAAGAGTCTGGAAGTGTATCCTAGTAAAACGGCAAAACCGAGGAAGACCTCCCAGAACTTGGAAGACAGATGTGAAGGAAACCATGGACGCAAGAGGACTTCAAGACGACGATTGATTAGACCCCAAATTATGGAAGTTGAGAAGCGAGAAACGACGACATCCGTAGAAGCCTCACACATATATATATATATATATATATATATATTGCTGTGAGATATCGTGTCTTGCCGTGGGTGAAAAGTATAATATAAATGAATAAGCAAACCCCACGAATAAAATGAGGGTTGTCACAATTGTAAATGGGATTCAATAGTCTGCTGTCGATATACTCACTAAAATAATACACAGACAATCCGGTGCCTTCTATGACATGTACAAATTGACGACAAAATTGTATGAAATTGCACGTCTCACTCAACACTATTTTCAAACGAAACTCTTTAATAAAATAAAACATGAACTTTACTTGTAATTAGAGTTAAAATAATTTTATTGCCAGGGTTATAAAACACTTGAGGTTGAAATAATTGGGCATTACTAAATTGAATTCCAATATTTTTATTATAACTAAAGGAAGTAGGCAATGCACTTTTAAAACATATGAATTCGGATAGAAATAAATTACTTAAATTGAAATTTTGATTTAAAATAAATAAATAAACTTTCAAATGTAAAACGAACCTATCAATAATTTTGACTGCCATCAACAAATAATTACTAATTTACAAATCAATAATAAATTAATGTACTTAACCGAAAATCAAAGTTTATTTCCATAGATTAAAATGACCAACCTCGTTTCCTTGTAACTGGTAAACACCTTATGCGCGCGCAGCAAGCTTTGTTATTTCTTCATCCAACGTCCTGATTTCACGTAAAAACGGCTCCCAAGGGTTCTTGCTTTTTCATTCGACGGCTTCTTAAAGGCCTCCCAAGTTTATCTGGATTACACAGGATCTTCCTTGGCTTTCAGGTAATCGACTGGCTTTTGCTCGTTGTATCAGGTTATAGAATACAGTTTAATTGTAGCACGTAGTCTTTGTAGGTTAGGTTGCAGTTAACCAACAAAATTTTAAATCGTAGATTCATTGTTTAACCTTGATAATTATTTATATTACAATCGAAGCACTTGGATAATTACTTTAATATTCTCGTAGCACTGGAATTGTCAAAGTCTTCGGTAAGTAAAGCACTAATAAGTTGTTATAACTTTATTCAAAACTTTGACATAAGTTAACAAAAATACACACAACAGTAATTAAATTTACGAATTTGGTTATAAAAGTTTCACAGGTTCGTCGTAAAAAATTTTTAGAAGTTTGGTTATAAAACTTTCACAGGTTCGTTGTAAACAAAATTTCAACAAAAAGTGACGCTATCGTCCAAAATTCGGCATTTATACCTGCTCTGACAAAATGCAAACGTTGTCATAGCAACTAAAAAAATTTGCAGATTTTTCAAACAATATCAAATCTACCTAGCAAACACCTGATAATTTTGACCAATGAGAGAGCAGCTATAAAACGACCAAATTTTCATACAAAATCTTATAAACTAAATAACTTAACTATGGAAAAAGATATGAGAAAACTAATAACATATTCGAAATCCTCTCAAAAAGACACATCTTTTGAGACTAAACATGACCTATTTAACATAAATACAAAACTAATCGTTACTAACAAATTTTATAAATCATCAATAAACAATTAAATCTAATATATAACTTTACAAAAACACACTCAAATTAACCTAACAGTACAATACTATCATTTATAAAACATTTTACCAGGAATTAAACACTTAAATATAGGAAAATTTCGAAATTTAATAAAGTATATGGCCTTTTGACGTATAAATATACACAATACAATTATTAAAGCATTGTTCCTAACAAATTTTGCAAGAACAGATGCCCTGTCTAATCACATAATGGCATTTGAACTCAAAATTCCCTAAGGAATAGAAATAACTTAATAGCAATTTACACTCATATAAACTAAATTGTCAAAATATGTTTAAATAACACATAAATAAACAAATACAACATTGTTGTTATGAGAAATACGACGAGAAGCATCCTTATCACTTGTACTACAAGTTTAAATACGAACATAGCAGAATCTAAACATTCTTTCGAAGTAATTTCATAATTTCTATAATCGTCGATGAAATTTATATAGTTTTGTAGATAAACAAATTACTACACCTTTAATGTTTAAATAAATACAACATAAAGTTGCTTCATAAGCTATGTCAATGGCATCCATTACAAATTATAGCCAATTAACTACATTAATAAGCTTAAATCTACAAAATTGATCTGAACTGTCAAATTATAAACATTTACATTAATATAATTGTAATTACAGCTTAAGACTCAGTAAAAATTGATGAAAGGCATTAAAACAACATTCTGACCGCGGCTCCATTGCCAAATTTCCTTCAGATGAACTCTAAACTAGCAATTCCCATATTACGACAACCCGAAGAATCATCGGAGAAGTCAACGTATAAACTTCTTTGAAATTAGTGCCTGTGAACCACTCATTTTCACAGCCATAGATTTACTGTCAATAAACGCATGTGGAAGTGTATTTCAATAATCGAATTTTCTATATCTATTGTTTTCGATGAACAATGGAAATTCGACTTAGGGAAGTTCGACTGTATTCAATCTATCGGTTATTTCTAACTGCAAGTGCATCCTGAAAACTATTGCAATTAAAACACCCTCGTAGGTACCGATTTACAATCAGTTAGAACACAGCGCAAATACTTGTCGAAAATAGGACTGAAATAAACTGAAACAGGTAATGTTGCAATGACATGCACAGCCTGAAATTAGAACTGGCCTCTACCTAACGTAGCTACCCGAACTTGCAGCTGAGAACTTCCACCAATTCACCAAAATTATGCTGAAGTTAATCAGTCTTCAAACCTTTGGTGGAATTGCGATTACATAGTTTCTAAATTAAACATAAATCAAGCCTGAGTAATGAGAATCTCGTACATACGAGAGACATCAAATGTTCTGACCTGTATGGTTCGATTAGGTTTATATATTTAAAATCAATTTCTAATTCAATTATATATTTTACATTTACACTTTCACGAAATAGTTTCTCAAAATATTCGTTTTATATTAGCAGCATCTTTTAATTTTAGTATTTTCGTTATATCTTGATGTTAACTCCACCCACTTCCGTTGAATAAATTTTCAAAAAGTGATTTTTCCCTATTCTGATATTTAGATTACCTTTGGAGTTAGCATTATTTAGATCTTTCTTTCAATGAATAACTGTGTGTCACTAAGCGTAATCAAAATCGAGATAAACCGAACTTTTACTTTTTCAGCACTTTAATTATTCTCAACAATGGTGGATTACCGTGTTCAGTAAACGGGATTCCCTAATTCAGTTCTTGCATGACTTATCTTTTGAAGCATTAGCGTGCTCTTTGCAGCTTGATATTTTTAAAATCCTGCACTACGATAACGCAAACCCACATTAGCTAATTTACAGAACAAAGCAGGGCATAAATTAAATTTCGCCGAGTAATGTTAAAAGGCAGCAACGACATCACCAGACGCCTTTTATTCTTATGTTGTTAAAGTGAGTTTCTCTTCGCAAATGCAAGTTTTATTATCAACATGGGAGTGCTCTTACAGTGCTGTCTTTATATTTTTTAATTAAAAAAGGAAAAGTTCGTGAAGTAGCCGAGCTAAATGACAATTTAAGTCGAGTCTCGCCAAGTAATGGTGAGTGCCTTAACATTGATATAAGAATTAAATAAAATTATTAAATAAACTTAAGTAGATAGCAAGCAATTATATTTCTATATGTTAACAAAATATGAGGAAAAGCTCAAAGTGTTTGTAGCTGGTTTAGCTCGTATTTTTAATTTTCAATATAATTTCCAAACGTAAGAGCTCAGCGCATTGCTGAAAGGATGAAATAGGTGTTGAAAACTTTTGTATGTCATCTCCGAGGAGTTAATTTGACGGCACTTTCAGTTCGCTAATTAAACGAAATGTTGACTGTCGTGGAGAAGCCATTTAAGATTGTACCAACTGAGAGAACATACGTCGCAACATTTAATAATTATTCTGAAAAACTAAGCTACTCAGAAATGAATAGGGATATTGTAATATAAAACATATATGTTTGTATATGGCGGATGATGGTCGTCTATTATTGATAATTACAGGAAGCGGCAATGTTTGATGTTAAAATCAAAAAACAATCGAAACCAGTTGTGATTGTTTACCAGTATTATTGTTAAGTCGAGTTTGTTTGGTTGAATAATCTTTCCTGTCTCCCTAAGATCTTATTTGTTCATTGCTTTTTATTCGTGTGTTACATTTGTGTTCTTCATAATTAACAATAATGCGGAGATTGTTGTACATAAATTAAGTATAAAATCCGAAAAATATGACTGGAAAATATTCACAACAAAGACCAAAATAATGGCTTCCAAACGCAAAGAATCAATCAGATCCAAAATGGTAGTAAACAACGTGAATTTAAAACAAGTCTCTCATTTCAAATATCTAGGATGCGAAGTAACATACGGGCATGATAATGATATCAAAAATGAGCTTAGCTACTTTCAAGCAAAGAGCTGTACAATACGGAGGTCCATTGGAAACCAAACAAGACGAGACACCCAAATTAAGTTTTATACTGCAATGACAGTGTCCACTCTGTTGTTTGGATACGAAAACTGGACGATATCTAAAAAAGACAAATCAGGAATCCAAGTTTCAGAGATGAAGTTCTTAAGAGTGGTGAAAGGGTGCACAAGAGCGGACCGATTACAAAATGAAGCAATAAGGAATGATTTAAAGGCGACCGCATTGCAAGACAGGATTCAACGTCAAAGGCAACAATGGGAAAGCTACATAACGAATGGGGCCGACAAGACTCCCAAAACAAGCACTAAGCTACAAATCAAGAGGAAGGCGAGATGTAGGGACACCGAGGGCGAGATGGCGACTGGAGTCGGAATAGTCCCGAAGGCCTAATCCATGAAGTAGATGATGATGATGACAATGCAGAGACACCATTTAACAATAGCACAACGAAATTTAGCCATTTCTATGTACCAAAGAGGAGACCGCCAGGTCGACATTGCTGATATGTTAAGAATCACGCAGAGTGTAATTTCACGTGCCCTGTCGGGCCTTAGAGAGATACGTCGCGTCACAACACCTCTTGATGATCGACTTCTGGTAAATAATACAAGAATACACCCCTTTTCAACTGCCCGACATCGGGAAATCGGGTCTCCCACCAAACTGTGAAGAATCGATTGTTTAAGGTAGGACTTACCTCATACCGCCCTCTGAGATGTCCTGCAAGAACTATGGTTGGACGAAGGCACCAGGTGGAATGGTCAAGACGTAGGCTTCAACAAGCGACACCGTGGGATGATATACTGTTTTCGGACGACTTCAGAAATTGTCTTAGCAATGATAGCCGACGTCAAAGAGTATATCGTAGTGCTGAACATCGTACCCAACTTCAGTATATCCTACCAGTCGTTGCCTTTGGTGGTGGTGGTATTATTATATGGGCTGGAATTTCTTTAAGGTGGCGTATTGACTTCCATCTTTAATGGTACACTCACGGGCCAACGTTATGCCCAAGAAATCACAATGGACAATGTTCTGCTCATTGTGCTCGGGCTAGGGATGTTTCGAGATGAGGAAATAAACGATCTTGCTCTTCCTCCGCTTTCTCCAGACCTCAACCCCATCGAGCATGGATGGGACCTTTTGCAGAGACAGCTGGATCATCATAATCCAAGGCCTACTACTGTGCAACGGCTGAGGGATGTATTGCCGGTACTGTGGCATGAAATTCTACAAGAAAATATTGATAATTGCATTGAGAGTATGCCAGCAAGGAGCAGAGCAGTTATTACTGCCAGAGAAGGTGCCATGCTGTATTAGAATTTAATAAATTTAAGTTAAGTGAAAGGAAACAATAACGATTTTCATTATAATATTGTTAAATTTCTTCTTTAAACGTACCTTTGTTGTAATTTTTATGTTTATTACTTAAAAGACGTTATATTTCGGTAGTTTTTCATTATAAATGCATTTGGTGTTGCCTTTAAGTGTCTTACACTGAAATATTCCTATTAATTTTTGCGTAGTTTATTTCAGTTCCACAGATATTAATCCTAGTGCGAGCATATCTCTCAAATTCGGCTTGTTTAAATCGCAAAACTTTGTTGTTAATTATTTTACCTTTTATGAAACCACACAGAAAGACAGTAAGTAGTGTAAGCTCTGGAGACCTTATTGGCCGTTACGTGGTACTGCATTCATCAATCCATCTGTTCAGATGGTAGTGGACTGTAAGTGTAAAATCTGGAAGAGTCACGTGTTATTACTGTTGAACACTTAGAGAATTGTTAATTTGAAAATAGCAGTTCTGCCTTGTTAAAATGCTACTTTTTTGGTTATATATTAATTTATTGGCCAGCAGTGATGACCCAACGACAGCATCATCAAGACTACAAATCCATTTAATCTAATCGAAATATGGTTAAAAAATGGAGAATTAGGGTCAACGAGGACAAATCGGTACAGGTCACCTTCACGATGAAAAGGTCAACCAATTGCCCTAAATAATAAAGTAATCCCTCAATCAAACGAAGCCAAGTACGTGGGATTAAATCTAGACAGCCGATTAACTTGGAAGTTACATGTAACCAAGAAACGACAACAAATAGACTTAAAAATTAAAAAGATGTATTGACTAATTGGCAGAAAGTCTACTCTGACAATAGAAAAGAAGTTACTATTATACAAAACCATACTCCGCCCCATATGGATATACGGCTGCGAATTCTGGGGGTGCGCAAGCAGGTCAACAATAGACACAATACAACGTTTCCAGTCTAAACCCTTGAGATACATGTCTGTCGCCCCATGGTACGTATCAAATCAGACATTGCATACCGACTTCAAAATTTCATATATCCGAGATATTATCAAACAGAAAGCTACAAAACACCACCACACCGTAGAACCCTAACCCTACAGTAGAGCCTTAATTGTGGAACCTGAAGTACGAAGACTGAAGAGAAAGTGTCCAAGAAAACCTACCGGAATAAATCAAGGACGACCCCGCTGGGTGCCCATCCTAACGTCAATCTTACATACTACTAGTTCATAGAATGTGTACATTATATTCTGATTGCTTATAAAAATTACAAAAATATTAATTTACGAGGGAGGTTCAAATTTGGCCTGCATTTTATTTTTTTCTGAACGTAATTGAAGAGATACTGCAAAGCGGTTCTATATTCATCGAAATTGGTATGTTAGCCAACGCCATACACAATTGCTGAACTTGATTGTATCAATACTGTGAGTTGTATTAACAACGTCGTGCAACAATGTGTCAAATTCTGTTGCACAATGTGTAATTATTAAATTTCCTTTCAATATGAAGGTGTAACAGCGACTGATATTAATCGGAGACTTCAAAATAGTTAGAAGGATAGTGTTTATCACTCAGAACAGTCTTTGAGTGGTGTAAATCCTTCCAGGATGGTCGTGAACGCGTGTCGAACTTGCCGCATGCTGCCCGTCCGCGTCTGCTGTGAATCTTGGGAAAATTCAAAAAGTTGACCAGCTGATCCGGAGCAATAGGCGAATATTTGTGCAGGAAATGGCTGGGATTGTAAACATTAGTGTTGGTAGTGTTCAAAGTATTGTCAACGACAAGCTTAAATTTAGTAAAGTTAGCGCCAGGCGGGTTCCAAACAACTTTCCGCGGAACAACAGCAGAAACAACTTCGGGTTTGCAGAGAACTTCGGCTTCGCTATGAAGGCGATGACTTTTTCATCATAACAACTGATGATATCTGGGTACACCATTATGTGCCAGAAACGAAGAATGTTGGCATGGAATGGCGTCACTCAAGCGCACCTTCGCCCAAAAAATTCAAAATGCAACCATGGGCTAGCAAAGTTATGGCGGCTGTATTCTGGGACGCTATTGGACTAATTTACGTAGATTTTCTCGAAGAAAGAAAAACGATTAATTCAGCTTATTACAGTGAGCTTCTTGGAAAGGTTAAGTTGGCCATACGAACAAAAAGACGCGGTCTCTTAAGCAAGGGCGTTATTCTACTGCACGATAACGCTTGCCCACATACAGCACATCTGTCGAACAATACATTGGTTAAATTGGGCTGGGAAGTACTGCCTCACCACCCATATAGTCTGGACTTGACGCCAAGTGACTATCATCCCTTTGGTCCACTCAAAAAGTTCTTGGGAGGCAAGCGATTTGCCTCTAATGAGGACGTGAAGGATGCGGTGCAAAACAGGCTACGTCGTCAACCAAAAGAATTTTTACCGACGGGCATACGGAAGCTGCCGTAGCGATGGGTGTATTTTAAAGGGGGGTTACTACTTAGAAAAATGATGTATATATAATATTAATTTATCTACTTTGATTTAATAATAGGTCCATTATGATACCGAAAACAGTTTAATAATGGAGGCTATTATTAAACTGTTTTTGGTAATAAAATCCTCTATTATTAAACTGTTTTTGGTAACTTTTTGGTTTTTAAGATTGGTGACATTTGCTTTCACTTTGGTCATAAAACGACAAATGTCAGATGTCGAATATACATAACCACAAACTCTATCAGAAATTTTGAATTTCTACATAACAAGTATCTCAAAGTAGATAAAATAGTATATTATACTCGTTTCATAACGGGCATTGTAGCACTTGTTCCATTGGAGCACTCCTCGCTACGCTCGTCGTGCCCCAAACCCACGCGTGCTACAATAAGCCCGTTATGAAACTCGTATAATAATATACTATTATAGTATGTATCGACCAGAAATAAATAAAATTCAGGTCAAATTGGAATCACCCTCGTTTAATACGAGACGCTCCAGGCGTATTCCTTGAATAAGATTATCCGCCGCTCAATACAAAAACGTGTTCGTAAAAAATACTTGTTATTAATAAAATCAAATAAAGAATTGACTTCTATTATTTTCATCGAAACAAAAGCGTGTCTACCTTTTATTATTCGTTAAATATTAACCCAATTTCATTGGCGGTAATGGAATGTGTCCTAAATTGGTTTTACAGCACACCTTGAATGTGTCTAACACGATTTACTTCTATTTTATCGCCTGAAACCAACAAATTACCGACGAGGGTCGGCGATAGAATCAGAAAACAAATGAACTGAAACACTCCGTTACAAATTGATGTTCGATTTTGGTTTTGTGGCAATTTGACGGATGAAGCCTATTGTCAGATCGTCACGGATGACCTTAACTTCTGACTTGAATCGCAGTCAATTCTAAGAAAGCTCAAACCAATAAGTGCGGTAAAATGCAGCATTGAGTTTAGCGGAATTAAAAATATTGTTCGTATGTCCAATTATAAATCAGAAAGTTTATATTACATATACTATTTTTCAAAACAGACTGAAAATATTAGTTCAAAGGTATATATACAGGACACCAATTTGTCAATTGTTTCTACAATATAAAGGAGCAACCATATAATCTATTCAGGATTGATTTGCCACTTAGTAGGTTGATGAAATCTGGGGGAATGTGTAGTATCAATTAAATTTGTCAATTAATTAAGTTGGGTTATGCTAGTTTTTCTTGATGGAGGTTATGTTTTTTTGAAAGCAGGCAATGTTGCCAGTGGAGCTTGTTTGTTCATTTAACGTCCGCCTATTGCTGCTCAATATTGGTTTATAATACTTAGATATAATAATGATTTTATTATAAATAAAATAATAACTATAATTTAAATGTTGTCGTAACACATTCCAAATACATATTGCTGTTCTTTTTACACGAGAATTCTGAACTCAAATCGTATGTATACAGATCATATTCCACGCCATTCTTTGTTGTCCTATATTTAGGTCTTGCAGCAAATTAAGAAGAATTAACGTCCATGCCGCTCATGTTTCAAATTGATATTATGGTAGTCCAGTGGTTGACTGTTTGTCTCTGGTGCTAAGAGACCCAAGTTCGTATACCACTGAGGTCAGTGTTTTTCTCGGGCCAGATAAAATCTGTAAAACACTCATTCACAATTTAGATGCCAAAAGAATATCACCTACCCAATTCCACCTTCGTGATATTACAGATCAGATTCCCCAATTGAAATAATGAAAGGAGGAATATTTTCAAACGATAGATTTCCTAAATGTTTTGTCAAGTCTTCCGAAACAGTTTTTCACAATGCTCACAGAAATTTTGCCACATGTCGGCGGTACATTTTGAAAAAGCCTCACGGCATAAATTTGCAACCCTGTCTTTAATTTTGGCTGCGAATTTATGTGCTTATGGTAATAGGTCTTACAAAACCCCCACGCCATTTCAATTGGGTTGTATTGACAATGGTATGGAGGCAATCGAAGAACTTCATATTCGCGCTTTTTCAAAATTTCGTCAGTTACGTATCTTTTATTTCCGTCTGCTGTAAAAGGTTTAATTAAATCCCAAAGTATTTTCTTAGTAATTTTGCCCTGAATTTCGACATTGTGGTGGTTAACCAACCATTCCTAGAATACACCTTTTTCGCAAGAAAATGTGGGTGACTTGTCAAACTGCACTGAATGATACGGTGCGTTGTCCATAACCACGACAAATTTTTCTTGCAACTTGTCCAAAACAAGAATCAGCTGATTAACCAACCAATTTTGAAAAATTTTCCCATTCATAGTTTTATGATAGTCCCTGTCGTTGTTTTTTGAGTCTAGTAACATGTCGCACCCTTCCAAAAAGCCTAAATTACATCCCTCATTCAAAATCGTGAACTTCTTCCCCTCACTTTTAATTTTGGCTGGGTTACTTTTAAGATCGGTTTCGTGTATCCATTGACGATTCGCGGATCCATTTTGGTAGATCCACGTTTCGTCTAGGTACACGAATGTCACATTTTCACTAGAATTTTGATATTGAAGTAATTGTCTCAAAAATTTAATTTTGGATGCAACGACGTGTTTTTCTTCACATAAAATTTGGCGTCCATTTACCATTTTGTGTTTGTAACCCACTGATTTAATAATTTTGAATAAAGAAGTCCTGCCCCCTTGTATTCCAAATTTTCGCGAGAGTCAGCCAAGAGTTTGTCGAGAGTAAAATTTTCATTCTTCAGATGATACTGCCAAATTTGTCGTTGCAAATCTTTTCTAAACGTGTAATTTAAGAAAACGTCCGTCTTAGCACGTTTACTACAAATGGATAATTTCAAAACGTCTTGTCCTGGTGATAAAATGTCCTTTATAGAACGCTCAGACACCTAAAATTATAAGTAATTTGCAATTGCATATTTAAGAAATAATACATGTTTACCCCAAATGTATCAATTAATCGATTTATAATGGTAAATCGTGTGAAGTCTGGCCTATCTCTTTTATAGTGGTTGAAAGCTTTCACGATTTGCCGTTTAGTAACTTTGTTAATAACTTTCACCATTATGACAATTAAGTAGGTATAATATATTATGTGTTTTATTATTTCTAAACTTACTAGATTATTTTAGAAATGTAGGGATTCTAGAGCTGGCAAATGGGCAATTTCATTTTGACACTGCTAGAAATTAATCAAATAATATTTTTCTACAGCTGTCAAAAAAACTTGACATTTATGTATCGCTATCAAGTTGCAAAGTTTGTCACTTTTGATTAATGAAAAAAAAAATATTTTTTCACAGTGAAAATAGTTATTTACATTAGAGTGCGGAAATGTTGATTTTACAACGCGACAGCTCGCATTAGCTGAAGCGTTGTAAAATCATTTATGCACGAAATATGTAAAAAATTTTTTGGCCGACTATTTAAGAAAAAAACAGATTTAGAATATTTTTTTGATGTTGGTAACAAACATTGACATTTTTACTAATTCAAATTTGTTTCATGTTGATTTCTTTGAATTTCTTATAGATGGCGCTATACTTTTATAATAAATAATAACAACATTTTACGCTTCTATTTTCTACATTATCGTGTCAAATATGGTGTAAAGTAGCGTTTTCTAAATTAGATTTTATTGTACTATGCTTAATTTATTTTTTAAGCGTCCCTGAAAGGCTAAAATTTACTTGTTACTTTACCGCATACTAGCCGTACTTTGCAACATTGTGGGTAAAAATCCTGTTTCACATGACGTATACATGATGTCAAAGCTAGCTTTACAATTTAGGAGGGCAAAAAATATTTTTTTTTCACTATGAACACGAAATTAGATTGACAGTAACAGAAATGAAGAGAGGAATAACCAGAGGTAATTTTAATGAAGTTTAATGGTTTTATTAACAACCTAATTACAAAATATAAATAACACTCCTAATAATTACTTTGATATTCTCTTTAACGCTCAAAGTGGCCTTCAACATCGAAAAATACAACCAAAGTGTTGGTGATTTTAAGGTGGTTGATTTTTCTTCGAAATACGCCAGCAAAACATTTTCTGTTACTTTTCCAATTTTTTTCGTAGAACACCACTGCCGAAACTGATCATAAGTTTCTTCATACTGTGGTCTTGATTTTGCCGGTAAAAGATTAGAAATTTCTGCACTTGCAATCTCATTTATTTCTTCGTTTTCACTGCTGGAATCCATTAAAATTAAATCCGCTTTAAATTTTTTTTCAACTGTCACTTTTATTTACCATCGTAACAATATGAACTCAGCGGTAACTTGAAATATCAGAGAATTTTTTGGAAATAATCGAGAAAATATTTATTACTGTTACTTTCTTATTTTTTTGACTGCTGTAGAAAAAAAGTTGTTTGTATTTCGTGCACAATTCGTGTTTTAATGGCGCTTTCGAATGAGATTTGAGTCTCGACCTAACGGTCTCGACTAAAACTAACATTCTCATGCGCCATTAAAACAACACTCATTTTGCGCACTTAATACAAAAATAACTATTAAGAAATGCAACTTAAAAAAAACAGCCTGCTGTATGACAAATCAATCCTGAATAGATTATAATGACTCATAAGGTAACCTTCACTATTCAAGTCCTTCAGCGCTAGGTACCCCAACAAAAAATGGGTATTAAAGTTGGACCGAATTTTTAGTAGCGAATGTTAAGCTGTTGACTTAAAATAAGTTACAAGTGTTAGCGTCGCTACTGGTAAGCGATCAAGAACGTATTCAGGAAAATTTGTGAATTGATAAATAAATATGTTATACAACCAGAAATGCTTAAAACAATACCATGGTTTCGGGGAAAAAGGAGATAAGTCGGAATTAACCGTTTTCAGGAGTAATTGAATAAAATTTAAGCGTTCGCCGTAAATCCGTATAAAATCATAAAGAATGGTAATTAGTTGTACTCAATATAACATTTAGTACTCCTAACAATAAGTTATACTAAACCATATTTTAAACTGAATGTTGGTTTTCTTTCTATTCGATATAAAAACTGACTTATCGCATTTTTTCCCACTTATTTTAGGCCAAAAGCTATCAACACACAGAATAAGTTTAATATCGTTTATTCAGAAATCCGAAACAATAAATAATAACACAAGCTAACATTTTGATAAAAGAAAATGGACTATAAAAACAAAAAAATCTACTCTTAGAATAATAACAGTCAATGAGTTTTCATTCTTAAATCATATTCATAATCTGAAGATGGTATATCAGGATGAGTTTCTGAGTCGCTATCGCCAAACGGATTCGACGTTAAACTGTAGGTCCCCCGTGTTTCTACCTTAGCGCTGAGGAGAAACACGTGGCAGAGAAGAGGCCGATACCCAGCAGTGGGATGGAAAGTCTGTTGATGATGATCATGATGATCGCCAAACCAAGTTTTTGTAAAAATCCCAGTAAACATCTGATATATAGTGAAGAAATTGCATAAGATTTTCTTCTTTCTTTGCTGTCATTGGTACAAGAGCATTGTATTGTAAATTTGGTACTAAAGCTGATTCCCTGCCTTGTTTTTTGAATGATAGCTTTTTATATTCCTCTAGCATTTCTGTTTTGTAAAACATAATTTTTGGTTCTTCTTTTTCAATCATTATTTCGCGTACATCCCGCCAATAAAAAAGATCTCCTTCTTAATTTTTCTTCATAACTTGCAAATCTTTCTTAAGGAGAAATGCGTAATCATAAAAGTCTAGTTGTGTCATTTCAATAACCTTTAATTGGTTTTTTTTTCGGTACATCGCACCAGCTGGTACCAGTCCCTTGGGTGTTGAATTGGTGTCTCGTGTGTTTCTTGTTTTTTTTTTTCTAGTAGCGCATTGTCCCCATCGCACTCCAGTGCGTACGTTCTGGAATTAGGAACTTGTGTTTTATATAACTTTAAGAGATGGATTATATTTAAATATGGGGAAATACATTGTGCCGATATGACCATTCTTGTTCTGTGCTGGATAAGAATCCGAGTAGAAAGTGATCGTCTCAACTTCTGGAGATAGACTAGTTAAAAATTTCTTCAAAGATGAGGCGACTTGATTTGTGCCCCTACTAGCTATTGCCTCATGTCACCTATAGCATAGTCATGAACAGTGAGATTAAAAGTCCATAACTGCTTGAGGTAAAATGGGATTCCTGAAGCCAGAAGTGGAGTAAGCAGACACTGTTGTAGGTCGAACACTGCAGTTTTCTCTACAGAATTATTTTTCGAAAAAGCTTTGTCTTCGGCTTTCAAGTTCTAGTACGCATCTGCTTGTTTCAAGTGGGCATCTAATCCTTGTTACAAATTCATTTTTTCTTCTTCGGTGGACAAATTAATTTTCATTTTTAACTTATCACACTTTCCACAAGTATCTTTGCTAGGACGTCTAATCCCAATACCCAGGGTGTGAAAAATTTCATCAAATTTGGTTCGACTAATGACAATACTATCGGGAAGAGTCCGGTATTGATCGAATATTTTTGTTACTGTATGTAATGAGAAGGCAAATATTTTTTTTGTCACGTCTGCTGTAATGCCTTTCGTAGAAGGGTATACTCAATATAAACTGACCCACCTTGCTTATATCCTCGTCTGAATACTTATTTTTTTGCGGATTCTGCCTTCGGTGATCATTTTCGTATATCCCAGAACAAGAACTGCTGAAACTTAAACTGCACAGCTCCAAAAATTTGTTGGTTTCACTAATCGCTTTTCGAAAACATTCTTTGCAAATTTTATGTTTTACACCGTTGATTCTTAGACTGTATTGTAGGGTAAATTCTCTACTATTTGTTTCTTCACCAGCTATTTTTTGTTTTGAAGTACTTTTTTTGCTTTACTTATTAAACTGCTAACGAAAGATACCTACACGTTTTTCATGAAAACCAGCTCCCCAATATTCATCAAATATCTGCTGCCTGTACTCGTTACTGAATCTTTCAATGCCTTTAGTTCTACACGGGCACAAAAGGTTGGCATTTTCGACTTTTCTTATTTTTTTCTGATTCAGTTGTATATTCGTCACCGTGATTTCTTTTTCTTTTTCTATCTGCTTTCACGGCTCTTGTTTTTTCTTTTACAGATTTCTTTGGTTTTCTAGACTTTCTAGAGTGCCGGAAAACGTTTCTACATGATTTGGCTCTTCAACAGAGAGCTCATTCTCAACATTAGATGATGTCGTTGAAATATCAGATCTGCTTCTATTTATTCTATCTAATTCTGTTTCAGAAGGTAAATATTCTTCATCATCATCACTATCTAAACCATCAAATACATGCTTATGTGCCTCTAGAATAGGCAAATTCGAATGAGAATCTAGAAGAAACTTTTGAGGTTAGAATAACATTTATTAAAATGTTAAAATTTTATATTAATTGTTTAATTATTATTAGTTTGCGCTTACTACTCCCATTATCTTCATAATTGTCACACATGGTAACCATTCTTTTGCCTCTTGACTCCATTGTAAAATTAAAAAATAAAAACTTGTCAAAACGCATTGACAACTGTAACCAATGTAAAACTCATTATGTGCCCAACGTGATAAATGAGCATAATGCAATGTAGATTGTTGTACCAAATGAGATAACTCCACTTATCCCTTGTAGGATCCCATCTCTCAGGCTTCTGAACGAGGTACCACTAAATGCACATTGAAATAAAAATACTATAAAACCTCGTTAGACTTATCCCGGTTGGTCCATAATGTAGCTCATGAAAATCACTATCGGTAAATGGAGTTTCGCCCAAAAAATGACTTTTTCCCCGAAACCACGGAATACTTTATTTTTAAATCACATAATATACACATTTGACGCGCTTTTCTAATATTATTAAACGCAAATCTACATTTTATTTTATTTGTTTAATTTACTCAGACTCGATGTCACTAAATTCTGAGATATCGGAAGATGAATCAGCTCCTAAATTAATTCTTAAAGATTTGATTTCATATGTTGGAGCATATTTCTGTTCAACCTTAATGGTGTGTTCCACGCAATTTTTCCAATGTTTATCAATTTTCACAAGCAGCATCTCTGATTAGACCTAGAACATTGTCGCTTAACCTAGAAGAATAATTTCTTTTTCTTACGTTAAAATCATTTGCTGCTCTTCAAGGAGAAGATGCTGGCGTGTTGCACTTAATTTTATATTTTCACTTTCACTAATAGTATTATTTATAACATCTGTATATCTTTGTCGATATCACTGCTTGCAATTTTCCATAATTTGATTATTATAATCGCTTTCGAAAGGTCTCCAGAAAGACATAATGTAACTGCGACTGATTAAAATTACAACTGAATTTACCCAGAACAATAACCAAATTAGCATACTTTCAAAAGCAAATGATTCATATTGTAAAACAAATTTAACATGATTACCTACATCATTAGTGGACAACAGCACTCATTATAACGTAGATATTTAACAATATTCAGAGAATAGATGGTCGGTCATACGGTAATTTCAATTTAGTCTTGCCTACATACTTTTATTATAACGTTTTATAATTAGTATATATTATAGGTACCCAGTTTTAATAAAAAGTTGCATCGCTGGATTTTACTGCCATTGCCAAAAAAGTTAAATGCGGCCTTGACCACAGACCAACAAGCACCAACGCTATTGTTCGGAGATTATATGCTACCCGCTGACTGGTAATCGCATTTTAGTAGGGATTTAAACATTCGCTTCAAGTTTGGTCCTACTTTACCATTTGAAATTCTTTTGTTGGGGTAGCTATAAAGCCTAAGGGGTTGAGTGGGGAAGATTATCTTACGAGGCACGATGATTCCCCCTCCATGTTGTAGAAACGTTTCCTAGAAAAGTTTAATACCTAATTTACTTCCAGAGATATAGCACGTTGTACGTTTTCAAATTGGGCCCCCATATAGGTAGCTACCTAAATTCAGGGATGTGTAAGTGCGAAGTTTGAAAAGATCATACACTCGTTTACAATTTTATTGCCATATGTAAATCTATACATTTAGTAGGTATGCAATCTTATCACTATCTATATATCTTTTTTCCAGGACAATGCAGATGCATCCTCTTGCACCCCCTTATGGAAACATACGTTATCGGTACCTGCAAGAAAGCCTACGTTTCATGCACGACAAATAGTTACATCTTCAGAGCTCTGAAAATTGTTATGAATGATTCAATACGACGAATTAATTTTTCGAAATAGGCGAAAATTCACAACCTAACTTTTTGTAAGTTGGATGGAGATATTCAGGGTTGTCATACGAGCATGCTTCCAAAGACTCTTTAAGTTATTTTAAATGTCTAAGTTTAAATGTGTTTGATATGTTTTTCCGCTGTTATTAATAACCGACGCCAAAATTTAATGTTTTAAGTACAACCAAGTTATCTTTTAATTATTTTTTATTCCAAATTAAATACAATCCAATTCACTTATAACAAGGTCGAGGTATAACATTTACGATATTGTTTACTATTGTTTATAGGAAACAACGAACTTAAATTAAAATGTTTAAGTATACATTGTGTTAGTCAAAAACTTTCTTAAAAACACTTTGTAAATGTAGTTTGTAGTAAGGTTAAAAATTTCAGTCAATTAATTTTCATAAAAGTGAATTGATTTTACCTCGTTTTTGCAGTGTTTTGGCAATTTTCTTAATTACAAAAACCGCAAGTGGAAAGCCCGCCTATTAACGTAGTAGCTACTGTGACAATAGAAAAAGGCTAATTTTAGTTTATTTTGAATCACTTTAGTAAACCCTGGCATTCTTTAAGAACAAAATGCACGCAACCCCAATATGCAAAGTATTCTGATTTTCTCACAAACAGAACAATACCAACACTCTTTTATCACTTGTATCGTAGATTATGCTTATTCTCTTTTACATTGGCTGCAGTTCGCTTTCCAGCATTTATGTCGGCCGTATTTATTGCACACTTTAGGATCCCTTTAGGTTTTAGATATTATAATTTAAATAAGTTTCTGTAATTTTTTGCTGTCTCAATTTGTAAGGATATTTGTTTGTTTAATTCTTAGCGGCAGAAACTTTTTATGAATACGCTTTAGGTACTAAGTCCTTGATTTATTTTATTATGTATGTATATGCATTTACATTTTTGTGGTATTGTTTGTGGAGCCACTTATACTTTATTAAGTCTGCCTGGTATATAACCCTGATCGCATATATCGTGTAATTGGCCTAGAGCAGGTTTGGACTTTGGGAAGAAATTGTCATACTCACAGCTACAATTAATTTCATACTGCTAAAAGAGGAAGAACGTAAGAAATGGTTGGCAATACAATAATATTACAAGTTATTAAGTAGATGTAGTATTTTTAAATTTAAATAAAATAAATAAATATAAAGTACTTTAATAATTAAAGTAAATTAATATAATGTATATTGTAATAATTGATTTTAAAACTATTTTAAAACGTGTTAGTATAATATCTTTATAAGAAAAACCTATATCAATCAGCCGAAATAGCTCAGTTGGGAGAGCGTTAGACTGAAGATCTAAAGGTCCCCGGTTCAATCCCGGGTTTCGGCACAAATTTTTTTACTTTTATATAATAAAAACATTTAAGCAATGTATTTCAAGCAACGCATTACCCGTTTTAAAGAAAACTATTCCTAATAACACGTAAGTGGTGTTGTTCAACGAGTTAGATTATCCTCCTAGTCCGGCATACTGCATACATACTAAGAGGGCTCACAGAACCTACTCCATTGTATAATTAGGTAATTTACCAGACCATTGGCCTACACGCAGAGGAGGAACAAAAAGAAACCATAGGCCCAAGGAACAAAATGTTGTTATTTCATATAATTAAAAATGAAAATATACTTTATTGTTACACTTGTAATTTTAGCATTCGATATGATTTTATATTCGAAATTACGATTTTCTCAATTTCTATTTTTCGACTGGAAACGCAATTAGTTGCTACTTTCCTTTTTGTTGGTAGGTATAGGCTTTCTAAATCATAGAAATAGAAACATTCTGAAAATCCCCACAAATCTAGGAAGCTATTGCTTTTCCTGAATATTTCAATTTTATATTGTTTGTTATAATTTTTATTCGTGTGTACCAATTTGTTTTAAATATCTTGTAATGTTTCAAGAGTTAAGTATAGAAGCACTTTAAATTAGGGCAATTTATTTATATTTTGTTAATAATTTAATGTATTAAATGAAATATGGCACTACCTAAATATGCACCTAATATGCATACACGAGGAAACCCAATTCAATCAGCCGAAATAGCTCAGTTGGGAGAGCGTTAGACTGAAGATCTAAAGGTCCCCGGTTCAATCCCGGGTTTCGGCATATTTTTTTAATATATCATTACTATTAAAATAATTTCATAAAAAACCGACCTACACCTCCTCATCACATCTTTTTTTAAAGATCTTTAGTATAATAAAAACACATCATTATTTATTTAATCTTGTACGTTTTACAAGTCAACATCAATGTAAATAAAACTTATGATATTACTTATACAATAACGTTCGTGCTTACGGAAAATTTAGACGCTTATAAGATTTTCAAATATAAGTAATAGAAGCACGTGCGGTAAATGTGCTAGTGCTGAGTAGAACATCTTGATGTACGATAAATCTTAGTCATTACAGGCGTTTTATAACCACAGAAATATTAAATGCATTAAATAGAAAAAGTTACACGCATATTAATTTTCTACAAGTTAAACTGTGTAAATTACAAGGAATATACGTATGCTATGACTATGCAAATATTCTAAATCCTTCACAGAATAATAAAATGTTATAGTGTACGGTGTGTTGCAGAGATACCAATAAAGGGAGAAAACGTTGCTGTCATGATTTAAGGCACCAATAAATTTTACTAACAAGCTGTTTAAAGAATCATGCAAGAGATATTGTGTATTGAAATGTATTCCCGACTACTAGAATATTTACAAGCGGTTACATACAACGTCGGACAAGAGCATAGAATATCACCACAAGCATTGATAGATATATGGAACATGTTTCGCGGTAGGTAGTTATGAACTAATTTTCTTATAATAACTATAATGTTGTCTTTGATTGCAATATTTGATTTTTTAGTTGCATTTCATGCATTACTTTATGGAGCTTTTCAGAAAATTAAAGTTTTTGTAGGAATACTAGAATTAAACCTGTACTATTACGATCCAAACGATTGCTTTCGTCCGACTGCCCGATGGAAAAGGTTCTTTGGCTAGCACAGGGGAAAGGAGGGTTCGCGGATTAGAGCTACAAGGTCTTTGTTGATACGATGCACCCTTTCAAGTCAGAGCTATACGAAGATCCCTGCGAAAAAGCCAATGACCGACAGATTACGGATAATCAAACCTACCTTATCGTGTTTCCTCATTATCTGTATATTTCTTACCAAATACACGCAAAACGAAAATACCCTGAAACAACTAATTATAAATTATTACACTATGGATAAATAATATAGTAAATACAATGTTTGTTTTAATTAATTTATTGTGCTTGGACTACATTGGTCATTAGCACTTAATCTGTTGGACAATTATAAATCATATAGGGTAAGATACATTAAAAGCAAGTATAATATTTATAATAAATCTATTTTCTTGATCCTTTGGAATAACTGAATGATCGATGAGGGAGTTTTGAACGCTTCCTCCATAGTTGGAGGTATTTGACACTGTTTCCTTCTGCCAATAATAGTTTGATGTTTTCAAAACGGGCATAAAACCCGTTTACATTCCATACCCTCATGGTGAATTTAGAAAGTACAGTGAGTTGAGTAAGTGGAGCTTCCATCAGATTCAATACATACGGTTTGCCCTGTAACGGTCTAACCCTTTTAGTCTGGGGGTTGGAGTGCTCTGGGTAGCTCAGAGCCAGGTTCTTGTTGAAAACTAAAGAAACTATACAACGGTAGTGGATTAAACACTTTATTATTTATACTTGCATCAGTTAATTACATGCAGGTACACTCTTCAATAAACACACAGTATAGAATTTCCTTATTTATTACTAAAACTAAGTAATAACCTTTATGTACAATTAAATCAACTGAATCTGAAATTTTACCATATTTTTCTTACCAAACTTAATATATTACTTTCCTATACAACGGATGAAAATAAGATAAACATTAACAGGGGGAAATCACTTAATAAAGGAATTATATCCGTGCAAATACATTAAATAATCAAATAACGTGGTTCACGGGCACGGCTTGGTATGCAACCCAAATTGCGTCAAACCAAAATTCTAGTAAATACGACTTTACTGAAGCACGTGGAAATCAAATAGGTTAGGTTCGCACGCGGTGCTCCTGTAATAAAATAATTATACCGTACCGTTGGGTACCCAAATTTACATTTACGGGCAACTGCAAATCGCCTTCAGTCCAAGCGGGCTCTCGGTGCGGTCCGCGGCCAGGATATCGGTGTTTGTTCGTGTAGTGAATTTAACTTACGGAATTATAACCTGGAATTTCTGCTACGTCCACATGCGGGCAAATTGACGGTGGCCAACAGGTGAGTGCAATTAAGTAAGCGTATTTTAGCTCGTACACTCCCTTGGTTAATCTTCCTACCACTGTAATGGGTTAGGAAATATGGAATTAACGCAGAATTGGTGACAGGTTTGACTCGGATATTCAATAAAAGAAGGACTCTTTTAACCCTTAAGGCTACAAAACCCTCCGTATAAATTCGCTAGCCCCGTTGAAAAGGGGAAAACAACCCCTAAGGTATTGAGAAAACGAATTATACTCTTAATAATCTTCTCTGAAGTTTAAGTAAGCAATAAGAATAGGGAGATGACCCAAGTTCCTATTTCAGACCAAACTTTTCGACTGGTCTTATATCGAGCGTAATATCACATGGAAAACGACCCAAAGCGACGTACGCTAGATATATTTCCACACTTCGCTGACAACAATTCGTAGCTCGAATTATAAAAGGGCAAAATGACCCCCAAACAACCGAGCGAACGAATGTTACACGGGTTTGACTTTGCAAACAAACTGCAGTTGACTGGGATTAAAATCTTTACTTTAACTGGTACAGATATTTTAACGGGATTGGATTTTTGGTAAAATGTCATCTAAACGGCGGTCTGACTGGATCTCGGTTGCATTTCTTCCTTAACTGGCTCGGACGACTCGTTCGGACTCAAGTGTCGGGTTTCGGAGCTGGGGCCCCCTTTTATACCTCCAATTCTTATTCTACAATGTTACTAATAATTTTTATGTTGGCGGGGCGACCTACTGACGGTAGCAACAAAGTGGGAGACAGGTACCAATCCTGAATGCGAACGCCACCAGCGCCTTTTCGCTGCACTACGCGGACACAAAATTTAATTTAAAATTTATTTAGACTGCGCACTGGACACTTCGTTACAGCCCTTGGAAGAGTTTGTTTCTTATGCGGGTAAAACGGCTTTTCATACTTCTATTTTTCAGATATAGGTAGAGGACAGTCAACATATTTATTAACCCCCCAATGTCAGTAGTGGAACCTAGAGCTACACTGAAAGGATTAGTGGCGCTATAGGTATTTTCCATAAGATTTTTGAAAAGGTCGTAGCGTAAGGGATAGTTTTTATTTTTGTCGTCGATTTGATTTTCTATTGGTTTTAGGTGTTCTTCAAGAATTTGTGCTATGTATGAATTAGTTGAGGATAACTTACATTTCTTCGGTATTTGATTGGGCTTTTTAGGTTCGGGGATTTCTGGTAAACCCTGGCTAGTGCTTAGAATATCATTCGGAATTTCACTTGATGTACTATTTGAAACCCGTCTTTTTAAGCCTTTGTTAGGTATTTGTTCATCGGGTGGTGTTGTATTAGCCACGGGGCATTCTTTAACGCTATTGTTTAGATCATCTGTGTTATCGACGTTGTTCTGATCTTTGGTATTATCGATGGTAACGGGGCATAGCGATTCCAGATGTCCGGTTTGTTTGCATAAATACCAAGAAGTCGGGCTGTCTGATAAGATAATTCTGTATGAAGAGTTCTCATGCTGTACGAGAATGGTATCTGGGATTCCTCGGCAATCTTCAGACACATAAATTTGACGGCGAAAACTGAAAGTGTGTGAGAATCCCTCATCTACGAGGCCGGTGCGAAGAAATGACACTGGTGGTACTAATTTTACACCTTTTTCTTTAAGAGTATTTTCAGTAACCTCGTGTGGTATAGTTCGGGAAACATTTGAAAGAACGATTCTTTTTGCTGGTGTTATCAGTCGCCGCAGCTTTAATCTGTGCGAGCCGACTTCAATTTCGTTGCATGTTATTGTGACAAAGCGATCAACTATTTCCTTGCTTGAAAAGTAGATACAGAACCGGCTATTGGAAATTTTGGAGGCGAAACTTATATGATTAGGATTAATAATTTTGGATAACGATTTAATGTAATCTAGTTGTGCTAAACCATCAACTCTCTCAATAATTATAGCTTGATTTTTTTGGGGATATACAGCTTGGTGGGTACTGGCAGCAGCAGAAAAAGTAGATTGGGTAGGCGTTAAGGTAGATAAAGTTTGGGGAATGATATTAGGGTTTGTCATTTTGCAGGTGGGATGTTTAAGGTGGAGGTCAGGGACAGGTAGGGCATGTCCCCGTTGTCACTCGCGCACAAGAAATAATAACAATCCACAAAGCACTTTCGGATACAACCTTCACGTGTGAAAGCAGGAACGAAACTCCTACAATGGTTTATACAATTACACACAAAATGTTGTAACAAAGACCAAAGTCGGTCTAGTTATGAATTAAATACAAAGGAAGGGTTCCGTAACGTTCGATTTTTTTCTACTGGCCACAGTATTTACTGTAAGACCAAAATAAGTTCAAAAAACAAAAACAGGTAGTTATTAAATGACCGAACAATTAGCAGCAGGAATTTTCTCAACTTTTTCAGAAGACTTTATTTCTATTTCTCTCAAATTAAAGTACTTTGCAAACAAGAAATCACTGCTGATGGTTTCCACTAATAACTGTATCTATATATGCATAGTTTTTACCCTAATTTGGCGATAAAGTTGAAGGAAACATAAGAAGGATTGTTTTTACTTAACCGTAGGTGGAAGAAGATAGTAAGAAACGGCGGCGGCAGCTAATGATGATGCCATTGGTAGACACCAGAGAATTCTTAACGAAATGGATTGCGATAAATTATTTAGTATTACGCCATCAAAATCGGTCCTCGGAAAACGACGAACTAATTCTTTTAAATCACCCAGAAATAATGAACGGAGGCATAGAGGTTTTGATAAAACGACGAATCGTCAAGTGAACGTTGAAGCCGTAACGCTGTTAATTTTTACCGTTTAAAAAGATACAAGAAACCATACGGCATTCTTCACTAAACTGTTGATTCCTGTATGTATTTAATCCGATTTTTTTGTCGCTATTTATGGAACACTGTAGAAGTTCTAACTGCAGACGCATTTATTAACCCTAACCCTATTGGCACTAATTACTGAAGACAATCACAGAGGCAACTTTCAGGATAAGAAGAAGGTGGCGTAAGATGACGTATTTATGAACTAAAACTATTAAATGATTTAATAATCCTCGAAATTTCAATAAAAATCAGACGAACATTACAGTACAAATAAAGAACTTAAAAATCAATTTAAAATGTTTCCATTAAATGCATCGACTGAACAAAATATATCTCTTTACTGCCTACGGCAAACTGCAAAGCTTTTTTTAAATTTTATTATTATTTCAAAGGTGAACTTCATTGATAATTTTCTTCGGTTTCACAATTCTCTTTTAAACTGGAAATATTACATAAAAGAGAAAAAATTCCATGAAGAAATGTATACACTGGCGTTTAAAAATCATCACCACTTAAAAATCCTCAAATATAGGTAAAAAATGAAAGTTCTCTAAAATCACGAAGCATCGTTCTGTCTGATTTTATTTGCCGCTCATAGTCAGGTCACCTTTTCGGAACTTAAGGAAACGCTGATAAGTATGTTTAGTCTGTAGCCCCGATCGAAAACAGTTCTTAGAGTTCTTTGTCTGCAGAATGGCCTTGAAATTCCTACGCTCCCCGGAAGTTCCATGTGGAAGATTTTGTTCTAGAATGATTACGTTTGGTGAGAGTTTTTGTAGCCGGGGGAAAGTAGTCAGCAAAAACCCCTGAAAGGGAGCGCACGTGGTTTTGAACCGGGGTTTTTTAGGCAGTACCTCTGCTAGATTAAAATACCGCATCGCTTTTTCTCGCCTGGTAGCAGAATATTCTTCTCGACAAAAGTCGGACACAAAAACACACCAACAGAGTGTTATGCTTTATTAAAGACAATTTAGTGAAATTGTTCTCTCGACCTGTGTCGGATTATAGCTATCAACCTCGTGACTCTTCCCACTAAACCGTTGCAACGTTAAAATCTCGTACAACTGAGGTTTCGTTCCTGACTGCAAGACCACTCGAAATTTCCCGTTTCCCATAGAAAGTCTTGGCGATTGCTGTGTCGCAATCGTGATCCAGCCTTCAGGGGCGATTCTTTTCTGCTTCTCAGCGACCTAGGAACATCCCAAATTGTGCCTTTCTCGCTCTACTCCCTACCAGAAGAAAACTAAGGTAAATTTACCAATGTACTATACAGTGATTGTTTTCTCCTGTTTACCAGTGCTTCGTTGGTAAGTAAGAAATAGAACAGTTTAATTACCTTGTTATATTAAAAGTGAGGCAACTTTCAGTTGCTTATCGTTTCATTACTTGTTAAGGTTAAAGTGTAGATTTGTTTGTTTAGTAAAGTAAATCTCGTAAGCCAGTGGCGACGATATCTTATATTTGGACGTCCCAACTTCCCTTCTATTCAACTATAGTTATTACCGTTTCGATTGTATTTTTTACGAGAACCTGCAATCAGCTGTAACCTGGAGGGTGGCGCCGATTAATTTCGATTTACCATGTATACTAGTACGTTAGATTTCTTTCCTTTAAACGTTCCTTGTGAACCACTCCCTACTTCGCTGAGCTAAATCGAAGGCACTCCCATCTTTCCATTTGCGGTCGAAAAAGCTCGTTTGGCCCGTAACACCGTGTTCTGTACTTAACATTCATAAATAAATTGACTCCTGGAAATACTGTATGCGATTTTTTAAACAAGCTTAATCAATGTGCTTTTTCTTTATTGCGGCCATTGCAATGTTACTGTTCTATATAATGCTAACATTTCGGAACCTTTCTACGCAGAACCCCTATTCTAATGCTTTCGGTTTAAGAACCTTTTTCTAGAGCTGATTTTTTCCTAAAAACCTTTTCGACTTATTTGTACTGCCCTTTCGTAAATCGGGTTTCGTAGTAAAATAAACTGCAAAACAAAAATTTAGCAGGATATCTACATCAAATCAATAAGATTAAAGTATGATATCGGTTTGATCTTACTCGAAGACATATTTCTAACTGAATTAACATGAACCATTTTAAATACAAATTAAACAGTGTGAAACACGTAAACGAATATTAAAAATATTTTATTATATCTGATGTCAATTTTATATCACCTTTTGAAAAGGAACGCGTCGCTTTAAAGATTGTATTCACGGGCACTTGCGGAATGTATTGGTTATTTCGAGAACAATTTTAAAACCACCAGCAAGTGTATCTCGAACATTGCACGGGGTATAGGTTATATTGGATTTGTGTTTATTCACGGAGCATTTAAAACCAATTTTCATTTCTGCTTCGCCCATTTATACATTTATATGATAAATATTTCACGCGAATTTTGTAGATACATAATTGAGTTACGGAATGAAAATAATAAATCAGAACGGGTTGAAAGGAAATTGGTACCTATAAATTAATTCCGCATTCACGGCATTTGCACTTCAAACACACGCCACAGTGGCAGCACTCAATTTACATTAATTATTAACTTTATTATAGTTATCAAAGGAAATGGGCTTTATAATTCCAGTTAAAAATTAAATATCCCTTTCCATCAAAATAGAGTCTAGACAGCGATCCTTATCTAATTAAACTGACTACTTCATAAAGTTATAATCAAGTGTTTAAGTTTGTAAACTTTGTAAGCTTCATTAACGTGTTAAATCCTTATGCATTAATGAGATGCATTTAAAAAGTTTGGTTTTTTAATTTGGTGGCCAGGAAAAGGGTATAGTCCCACAGATAGTGAGATTAAATAATGTATTTGCTCTAAATTAAATTAAAGCAGACGTTAAATTTCTATAATATTTAATCCATTAATTATCGATATATTATACAGGGTGTCCTGCCTTGATCATATAATACTTCTCGGGGCAAAAACAAAAATAAACATACAGTCACACATGCATAGTTTCGGAGAAACACTGATTAAAAAAACTTTTTAAGTAATAAATGACTAACTAAAATAAACTGTCACAGAAGAATTTCAATGTGGCTACCGTTTGCTTCAGCACATGGACGGATTCTTCTCCTAAAAGTGCTTCGTCTTCGTTCACAAATCCCCACAACTGGTCTTACTTCATTGAAAACTGCTAATTTAATTTCGTAAATCATTTACGTCTTGAATAGGTTTAGAATAAACTCATTGTTTTAGATAACCACATATGCAAAACTCAAGCAGATTTAGATCTGGTTAACGAGGCGGCCATGGCACAGGGCCGCCACGAACAATCCAGTTATTGCTGAATGTTTAGTTTAATTACTTACTTACTTGTTGTACGGAACATAAGCTTCTACACGAGTTTATAACGGCAGATCATTAAATATTGCTTCCGATTCGTTTCGTAGGAACTGAAGATATGCAACTGCTATTAGCCTGTTTGCAATAAAATGGATCCCAGTAATTGATCTCGTATAACTCCAACCCAAACGTTGCTAGAAAAGCAGATGACGTGTCTCAAGTATCGCACGGCGGTTTTCATCGTTCCATATGTACCTACGCATTGTTAAGAATTCTCCAAACAGTTAATTTGCTTGTATTTTCCATGGTAGAAATTCGTCTTGTACTGGTTGTTGGATCTTCTTTAACTCTCGCCAAAATTGTTTCTTCCAATTGCAGACATTAACTCTTTTCGCAAATGTCTATCATCTACAAAAAACTTCCTTTAAAGAAATTATATATCGTCACTTACAGCGCCTAACGGAACTAGAAGAAGAACTAATGCATATCAAATGGAACGTCGTAGGACTATGTGAAACCAGACTACCAGAAGAAAAATGCACCACACTGTTACGCGAGAAACGAGCTTTTTCGTCGACCCGTAACCGGATAGCTGGGAAAAGGCCTACAGCTTAGCTCAGAGGAGTAGGGGGAGTACACGAAAATCGCGCCACCTGGAAGGCCGAGAGGCCAGCAGCTTACGGGAATCGGACTCACCTTTATTGTGCCTCCCTCCTGTTTATAAAGCTTGCAAAATTCGTACACACACAAATACAGAAAGCACAATAACAAAAGAGGCAGTACATTTTAACACACATATTATTAAATTATTGGGAATGACAAAAGTACAAAAGAATGGCAGCGAATGGTTATTTTATAGTTCCCTATTACAAGACTTTAGTTTGAACGTTCAAGACGAAAAACTCGCCGCCGCTGGCGTGCGTCATTTACATTTTCCAAACATCTACGTGGCCAGTGAAGCCGCAGCTTACAGAAATGACACAGTATATATAAAAAAATTACTCTATACTTTGTAGTACACAATAAAAGGACAGTCGGCGGCTGAAGGTCGTTTCTTGTTACATAAAAAGGGTTCAATCCGCAAAAAAACCTTAGTTCTTTACCTTGACTATGGAACAGCGAGACGGAGCCAGGCACAATGTCGGAAGTATTTTCCAGATGCAGGTACAGTCTGGGGGGTATTTTCCGGTCCGGGGAAAAAGGTAGACGACTTCTTCAGGAAACTTTAGGACGAAACATTGGTTGGTACGCTTCTGGGAATTAGATGATTTCCAACGTTGAAGGCGACGGGAATTTCAGACGATTGCAACACAAACCACAGCTCTAACAATCATACCTTCACGGGTTTAATTCGCTTATATCCGATCTGAGATAGAAGGAACAATTGCACCCAATTGTCCGTACACAAGGATTTACACTGCTAATTTTTATTTAGATCCGACTTGGTCGAGATACTAATGGCCTACAGCGATCTACGATACGATAGAACTCAATATAGCAGCAGCCGCGAATACCCCGATTTTTCTAAAACGTCCGACTGGGCCCAAAGATTATTGCCTACTTTACTTTCGTTACGGCCCCCGTACGGAGTCATCGAAGATGTAAAATTGATTTCTTAATTTCGTAACGGTCCCCGTTGATGGACTAGAGCGGCCAGAGTCAACAAAGCTGGAAGACTGACTGAAGAACTCTCGCGACGCAAACCTGCATTTCCCCCAAAAGCTGGAACATATTTCGAAATATGGTGAAATGATTCTAGAACAACACGTGTGACTTCCGAGGGTCAACATAAAATCCCAAGAATTGTTTTTGAACGGCAAATCTAGCCTACAAAGGGAAACCTCGAAATTGGCCTCGTCATAAATCAATCTCTAAAAACAACAAAATAACCAAAACTATTATCAGCATACAGGCGGCAATTAAAATAACGTTTTTAATTCCTATGAAGCGGCAATTAAAGTACGACATTAATCCAAACGGAGTGGCAAAATTTAAATGAATATAACAACACTTAAAACAGGTCACATACTCTACCAAACAACTCAGTAGATAACACGCACCAAGGAGGAGTTGCTATCATCAACCATAGAAAAATAAAACACCTGGTTACAAGATGAATGAGATGTCACCTAGAGCAATATAGCACATAATCTTAAAAATATCGAGAAGATACAATATACAGATAATCCAGGAATATTCCCCCACCAGTACATTAGAAAATCAAGAAGCAGAACAACTGTACGAAGATATCTCTCTTGAACAAAGATTAGAAAAAGCACACTATACGATCATAATGAGATATTTTAACGCAACGAAACATAAACAAAGACAACACACCAAATAGGAGATTTCGGACTAGGTTCCCCAAATGAAAAAGGGGACATGTTATTAAGCTACGCTCAGAACGACAACATACTGTATAAACACCTTCGAGAAACAAATACAAAGAAGATGGACATGGAAGAGTCCAGACTCTCAGACAGAAAATGAAATAGATTATAATATAACCATTAAAAAACACATAATAACAGACTTATCAGTTCTACGCAAACTAGATGCTGGAAGCGATCACAGAATAATAAGAGCAACAATATAGACTATAGACTAAATACCAAGACTGAAAGAAACAACTTATTCACAAAAACACGATTCCCCACAATAGATCAAATAAAACAGAACATAAATATCAAGAAAAGACAAAATTGTTGAACAAAGAAAATATGGGGTAAATGGCTATAAACGAACTGGAAAACAAGATTAGATCAGACATAAGAATGGTAACAAAAAGATATGCTCAAAAGTGATCACATTAATAACAAAATAAAAGAAGAATCGCGAAAGCTAATGAAAAACCGAAGAAACATTAAAAACGAATCACCAGAATATGCAGAGATAAACAAAGTAATCAAGAAGACAATAAAAGACGATATATGAGAATACAATACTGAACGTTAAGTAATATTGGGAATTCACTTACCTGTGTTACTTTGTGGATTTCTGGATAGTTATTGAAGTGTTTTCACTTTGATGTCGGCAGATTTGTAAAGGAAGCTGATCGATTTACGTCTTTAATGGTCATCTCATAATCAGAAAGTGACGCATTTCGAAAACATGTGTTCGCTTCAAGGCCGAGTTAATGCAACGTATGCAGTTCATTGGAACTAAGAATTTGGAGCAAGATTGCAGTATAGGACATTTCAAAACCAATGGAAATAAAAAAATAGATTATGCAGGTATATGTATCTATTTAATTAAAATGATTATATAACTATCATGGGTGGGGCCACGTAAATTAATATTTTTATTATAACCCTGAGATGTCTCATAAAAATATATGTTTATGTAGATTAAAAATTTAGGTTTTACGTTTTCTTATAAATAATTAATTTTAATTTTATTAATGGGCGCAACCAACGTGATGTTAGTTTATAAATTTATTTATGTTTATAATTACATAGCATCTATTTATGTAGCCAATGTGAGGCTATTTAAATATTTATTTTTATAATAATTCACAGCAATATATTGTGACGTTCCTTACGCCTATCTTTAGACTACCCGTTTTGCGTCTAGTATTTATATTTCGAAGTTGGCCAACCTGTTGAATTTTGGGCGAGTCCAAGTTTCAAATTTTGAGGGGAGATTTTTGGAGACAAGACAGTTGCACGTAGTCAGTGGTGCAAGTTAGAACGATTCTTTTCTGGAGGTATTTATGTGTCGTAAGATTGAAATTAGTCGTTATGATAGGGAAGTGATTCCATTCTAAAATCAACGTCACTTAAGAGTTTTGTGTCTTCGATTGGAAGATAAACTCAGCAAGTTTTTCCGATATAATTTACCACAGTTGAGAAGCTACTGTTTTGCCAGTATAAAAAAAAAGCATCTGGTGAGTTTTGTTTCGGGCATTTGTCTTGTTCCGTTCTCTTGGATCTGTTTGCTAACTTTTGTATTTTAATAAAATTTAGGCACGCAGTGTGGGATAATTAATCCGTCCATATAGGAATTTGCGGTGATAACTTTTACGTTTCACGAATATTTCGAGTCACTCCGCTGCGAAGATATTGGGGTTTTCCAGAACATCTGTGTTCGAGGCCGTTGGGACTGTAGACCTGCGTTTGATAGATAAGAAAACATCTGAAAGTTAAGTGTATTTTTAACTGGAATTAACGAATTATTGTCGATTTATTGATAAATTGTTTCAATTTCGTAGAAATAATCATTCGTATACTGTTAAACTTTATAAATTGTATAAAATTTATGTTAATGGGGATTTACATAATTTATAATTATTGTTGTAATAGTACGGCAATTTTACGTGTTTCTTGATATACAGGGTATTCCAACCGTCGTGTATTATTGCGTCTTGTAGTTCAAGTTGGGTCTAATTAATAATATTGTTTATTTATCGCTCGCCTTATCGTGGAGATCTCTTCGGGCGGCATGCGTTTTGATTATTAAATTTATTAATTTATGTGTGGGTTACCGATACGCAATAATTATCTAGGGTTTGTGTGAGTTGTTTTCAGCAGGGTAATTTGCTTACCTCTACGTAAAATTGGCTTCACTAAGATTTTTTTTTTATTAAAACGAATTCATGAGATTCTTAGTTGAATATTAAATTTTCATTTTGTGGCAATTTGTCTTTTCATTTATGACGAAAATATTTTGTATATCTGACTAAAGCGAGAACTATTACAGAAAGAAAGGTAGGTGAATGCTGGACCTGAGAATCCGACTTTTCTAATTTTTTTATATCTAGGATTGTGTTAGTAATTTTGAAGTCGGTGGCGCCTATTTTTTTATTTTATGGAACTCAGCCCATCTTCGATTGAGTTCACCGGGATGCTAACATAATCATTTTTGGTAATTCATCTACAGAGCAGTGGCGTAGCAGGAAGAGGGATTTGGACTTTTTCGCTAATATTTATGGTATCATTTTTGTGTGAATTTAATAGGCGTGACAATATATTTATATATAAAATTGGAAATGATTATAAAAAATCCCAACATACCTATAAACCTAAAAAGGAAAGTATTTAATACCCGTATCCTGCCTGTGTTGACATACGGGATGGAACTCTCACTATCAGTCAACTAACAAGCTGATAATAACACAAAGAGCCATCGAACGAGTAATATTGGGTATAAGCCTTACAGATCGCATTAGAAACGAAACAATAGGAAATAAAACCAAAGTAGAAGATGTAATTAACCCTTAAAGTACCACGCGGGGTCCTTCAGGGACCCCAAGTTCACATTTTTCAAGTTATTTTAGAAAATATTTTTTTCTGCATATTTTCCTTATTGGTACCTGATTTTCCATCCTTGATAAACGATTTTAATCATATTTGGATTTTTTTGCTTGTATATTTTTTATAAAAATGATTATTTTGTGACTGGGGTCCCTAGAAGACCCCGCGTAGTACATTATGTTATAATCTATTAGTATATTTCTAGAACAGTCCAGAACATTCCACAGTATTCGAGAGCATTCCACAACATACCGGAACATCCCAGATCATTGTGGAACATTCCAGAACGGTCTCGAATGTTGTGGAATGTTCTGGAACATTGTGGAACATTCCAGAACAGTCTCGAATGTTCGCGGGCGTCCAGAAAAAAAACCGAGGATTCCGGGTAGTTACAGATTTAGTTTCACCTCTGTTTGATACTGGTCGTGGTGTTACTACAGACAATTTCTTTACGTCTGTACGTCTGCTTTAGCTGAATTTTTGCTGTCAAAAAATATGACTTTGATTGGGACAGTACGTAAAAATAAACCAGACACTCCAAAGGAACTGAATATCACCACAGGGAGAGCAATTTATTAATCGCAATTTGTGTTTTCTGACAAAGTTACTATGGTGGCCTACACAGCAAAAAAGAAAAAATTGGTTCATGTCTTATCCACTCAGCACGAAGACCCATCTGTTTCTGAAGAAGAACATAAAAAACCCAACATGATCCTAGATTATAACGCCACTAAAGGGGCTGTTGATAATGCTGACAAAATGATAAGCGAATATACTTGCTCTCGTCGCACCTCCCGCTGGCCTTTTCGTTTGTTTATGAAAGTGATTGATTCTGCCGCCTTGAATAGCTTTATCGTATATGTTGCCAAGAACCCTGATTATACAAAATCCTCATCGAGGAAAATGTTCCTCCAATGTTTAGGCAAGCAACTGGCTACACCCAACATGGAACGGCGAATTCCGGACGTAAAGAACAATGCCAATGTATACAGAGCAATGGTTGCGTGTGGAGTAAGCCCGCCAGTACAACCCGAAGAGCCCATCCGAATAAACGTAAAAAAACGGGGAAGATGCCACCTGTGTTCTAGATCACAGGACAAAAAGGTTAACATCAAATGTAATCAATGCAACCAATTTGTCTGTGCAATTCATAGACGCAGCTATTCAAACATAAAGTGTATTCAAACATAAAGTGCATAACCCATTTCCAAGAAGACGTTTAATTTTTTTTTGTTCATCATACTGTAACTCGTGTTATTTTCTGTTTCTTTGTATTCCTTAAATATATATTACATACTAAATAATATTGTTTTTACTTATTTCACCCATACTACCTAAAATCAGCGAAGTAGATATAAAAAAAGCCTGGGGTCCTTCAGAGACCCCGCGTAGTACTTTACGTTGGTAAAAATAGCGTAGTACTTTAAGGGTTAAAACCCTAGGAACTAACAAATGGAGATGGGTGGGTCATGTCGCTAGATAAGGTAGATCTAGATGGACAAAATGTGTGACACAATGAAGACCAAGGCAACATCGGCGAAGCGTCGGAAGACCACAAAGGCGTTGGATCGATGATATAACAGAACATGTGGGAAAAAATGGCATCAACTAGTCCAGGACAGAAAGAAGTGGAAGGAAGACGGGAAGGTTTATTTCCAGGAGTAGCTTCTGTGGACTACCGAAGAAGAAGAAGCTCTTTTCCTGGTTTCTTTCACTAGTGCACAGGGTGTCCCACCTTGACTGTATAATACTTCACCAGGATATTCTTGGAACAGAAACAAGTAACAAAGTCCTAATAAACATATATTCGCAAATGCTTTTATAGTTTTTGAGAAAAACACTGATTTTTTACCGCAAGATATGTACTGTTTTCGCTAATAAAGCCCAGTGGTTAGAGCACTGAACTCCGATGCGGAAGATCGGGAGTTCAAACCCTCGACTCGATGCTTTGCTGGCGGCCTACGCAGTCTCTTTAAATAATTAGGTACCTGCGTTGGAATGCACAAGGTAATAGTGTAATAGTGCGGTTGTCTAATGTGTGATCCTTACCACATCATCACGTGTCATTAATTTGGCACACCACAACCGGATGCAAGAACAAGCATACGGGAGCTCTGATCTTGCACCTTGCAGGCCAAACCTCTTCAAGGGGTATAGAGCTTCATCATTATTATTATTATTTACATGTACTGACCTAAGTAAATTTCATGATCTGAACATTAAGTAGGCTTACTACATTTATGTTTAAATGTGGTTTGACGTATCTTAATTAGACGTTTTTCCTATTTGTTGTGATGGTACCGATTACATATGCTGTGAAAGAGTTTGTAGATGTAGTTTTTGATTATGGTTTAGCCGATAGAAATTCGTTATTAGCATCGCATTTGTATGGAGAATGATATCCCGATAGATATATACCGTACCACTAAATGTTTGCAAGAGTATTCCAATGTTGTCGAGAGATAGGAAGCGTAAAAGTGAAAGAAACCAGGAAAAGAGCTTCTTCTTCTTCGGTAGTCCACAGAAGCTACTCCTGGAAATAAACCTTCCCGTCTTCCTTCCACTTCTTTCTGTCCTGGACTAGTTGATGCCATTTTTTCCCACATGTTCTGTTATATCATCGATCCAACGCCTTTGTGGTCTTCCGACGCTTCGCCGATGTTGCCTTGGTCTTCATTGTGTCACACATTTTGTCCATCTAGATCTACCTTATCTAGCGACATGACCCACCCATCTCCATTTGTTAGTTCCTAGGGTTTTAACCCTTAAAGTACTACGCTATTTTTACCAACGTAAAGTACTACGCGGGGTCTCTGAAGGACCCCAGGCTTTTTTTATATCTACTTCGCTGATTTTAGGTAGTATGGGTGAAATAAGTAAAAACAATATTATTTAGT
>JABXWE010001342.1:0-51976 GCA_014611495.1 Limonius californicus | reverse complement strand
CCCATACATAGTAGCTACAGCACTTCCGATGGCGCTGACATCAAGCAATATTCAAGCAGGGTTTAGGTGCACGGGAATATTTCCCTATAACAGACGTATATTCACAGCTCTAGATTATGCACCATCTTATGTCACAGATCGGCCTGCACCATTAAATAATGTTGGCAATGTAGCTGATATTAACACGACAGAACCAGGGAATGGAGGAAATGAACCTACACCAGATGAGCAGAGTAATCAACATAATGAAGAACCCACACCAACGACACCTGTTCCTGCCTTAGATGAAATTAACAATGAACTGAGAAATGAATCTATAGCGTCAACTTCGCGCCTTATCCCAGTTGAGGAGTTTTCACCGGAAGCAGTTAGACCTTTCCCCAAAGCTCCGCCTAGAATACAAGGAAAGAAAGAAAAAAGAAAAGAAAATCGGCCATATACACGGATACCCCCGAGAAGGAAGAAATTAGGGCAGAATATGAGGAGAAGAAGAAAAAAAGCGTTAAGAGATATTTGTCTGACCCTAAACCAAAACGAAAAAATACTCCTAAGAAGGATAAACCAAAGAAAAAAAACAAGAAAGAAGAGAGTGATGAAGAAGATGAAGACTATTTTCGCCTTGTATGCTGTGAACCATACAGTTCAAGTAAGCCAGGGGAAGATTGGGTGCAATGCATTGAATGCAAGAATTGGTCACATGAAGAATGCACAGGACAGGAAGATTTATACATTTGCCAAAATTGTGATTCAGAATGATAATAATAATTCGTTACGTTAAGTTCACTGTTCCGCCTGATATAGGCACACGTTTTTCTTTTAATCTGTAAGGATATAACTTTTTTTTTGAATAAACAACATTTCTTTAAGCTTCTCACCACTGTGTTACTATCGACGCCGACCCAGGGGCGGTTGTAACATTTTACGCCACGTTAATTTTTGGCTAATAACTATTTACTATATTTATCCAAAAACCTAAATGGCACGTTTTAATATTGTAAAATATGCAATTAAGGCCTGAACGATAAATATTTTTTATATCTATTACAGTTCTCAAGAAAATGGTGTTTGAATTAAAAATGTTACTTTCGACCCCGGTCTACCCTACACTGCACTGCACATAATCTGAATCTAGTTATTAATGACTCTGTAAAAATTTCGAGTGAATTACAAAATTTTTACGACGTTGTGGAAAGTCTGTATGCATTTTTTGCACATAGCATCAAACGATGGGCAATGCTGATGGAAATGTTCGAATCCAAGAAGCACACATTAAAACGATTGTGTCCCACGCGATGGTCGTCTCGTTATGATTCTCTTCATAGCTTGAGGTTTCACTATCGGGAAATTTTACAAGTTTTGACAAAACTAACTTTGACAAGCTCGAAAGCAACCGAACGAAATGAAGCACTTGGATTGAAGAAAAAACTCGAAAATTTTGAAACAGTTGTAATGATAGTCATGGAATATAAAATCATGAGCATCACAAAAGTTGTGTCCAATGCACTGCAGAGTAAAAACCAAGATATTCACAGAGCGTCAAAACTTTTGGAAACTGCTAGGAGAGATATTGCAGAGATGAGGGGAAGTTTTGAAGAAATTGCAAATGAAGCAGCTGATTTAGGTCGTAACTGGGGAATTGATCCAAGTTTCAAAAATCACAGAATCCGTAAAGTGAAAAAACAATTCGATGAGTTGTCATGTGACGAACGACTATCCAACTCCAAAGAAAACTTCCGTGTGTCGGTGTTTAATCTAACGTTGGACGTTATTATATCACAACTTGAAAACCGATTCAAAGGGTTAAACAGCGTAGTTCAAAGATTTGAAGTACTTTTTCCTTCGGTCCTGAGAGATTACTCTGATGTTGATTTGGTACTCCTATCTGAAAATCTGATCAAGTTTTATTCCAATGATTTATCGGATTCGCTGTCGCAAGAAATTTTGTCATTTAGACGCATTTATAAAGATGAGATCAATTCAGACATTTCGATTAATGACTTGGCGAAATTAGTTATTTGCGATCAAATGATCTCGAGTTCATTCAAAGAAATGTGCTGTGCTTTTATACTTTTTCTAACGATTCCCGTATCGGTAGCAAGTTCGGAGAGATCATTTTCAATCTTAAAATTGATTAAGAATTATCTGAGAAGTAAAATGTCGCAAAGCAGACTTTCTAGCATGGCAATTTTATCAATAGAAAATGAGACAGCCAGAACTTTAGACCTTAATAAAATAATTTCATTATCTGCCAATGAAAAAGCAAGAAAGGTAAACTTTTCTAAATAAATTAGGATTAGTTTTGCATTTGTGTTATGTTATTACGTTTGTTACCACTTACCATACATTTTTTGTGCAATAAAATGGTTATTTTTTTTTTGTATGAAATGATAAAAGGGGGGCCCGGAGACTGTGGTTGCACCAGGGCCCGGTATTGACTTGCTACGTCCCTGATCCCTAAATTTACAAAACCATTTTGTTGTTACTTCAATTAAAACTAAACCACAAAACGTTGTAAAATAAAGTTTTGTAAATTGTTAGAATTGCAAAATTATTTTGTAATATATAAACTGAAAGTTGTTAAATTATATTTTATTAATCGTCAAATTTACAAAATGATTTTGCTAAATGATGATTTGTAAATTGTTAGATGTACAAAATTATTTCGTTAATATATCAATTAAACCGTGTTAAATAATAATAATAATAATATGATGCTTTATTAAAAACACAAAAGAGGAATAAGTTTAAAGCATAAATAACACATGTAAAAACACTAATTTAATTATATTATAAGTATAACAGTAAAGTTAGAAAATGTAAAAAAAAACCTTATACTAATCATTACATCATACTTGGGAACAATTAAATTTATGCTATCAATGGTTTATGTAAATCATATGAGACAAAATGTGGGATTTTTGTTAAATCAATAATATGAAAAATGGGATTATTCTGCCCTCCTCAGTTAAAACGTCCTAACTGACATATTTGTATAGTGGAGATAACCGAGTTTTTGTGAAATTGCTTGTTAATTAAATTGTAGATTAAAATCTATGCTCACCCTACGTCGACAGTTCCGTTCTACTGATACTGGACAATCATGTCTCTTACTGTACATTAGAAGCAATCCATTACTACCGAGATAACTTTATACATTTGGTATCCTTACCGCCGCATGCTAGTCATAAGTAGCAACCATTAGACTGTAGTAGTTAAATTTGTATTTGGCGCTCAAGTCAAACCTCGCGCCAAGAATGTGGCGAATACTTACGAGGATAAGCGTTCGGGGTTGTCAGGTTAACCAACTTATCAAAAGTTCTGGCACTAGGATTGATGCTCAAGTTAGTTAGAATGGTATGCAGAGTGTTGCGTATCTTTTAGGTTATGTTAGTGTTTAGACCATATGCATACTTGTTCAGATTATTTGTATTTCTGGTGGAATTAAATAAATTAGTAAGGCCGATCTTACAAATTCGGGTGTGGGGTAAAGAAGGGACATCGATTACTGTAGAAAATATCGGGAAATTAAAATGATGCTGGATGATGAAATTAATGCGGCACAAGAGCACGTGCAACAAGAAGGTGGACCGCAGTCTCAACTTGGATGGCTTACAGTGTCGGTGGATGAATTAATCCAGTGTACAGTGAGAGCGCTTACGTTAAATAGCCAACAAAGCACGGGAAATAAGGAAATTGCGGCGTTAGTGCCACAATTTGGAGACGCTCCAGACGAAGATGTAGTAGCATGATTCAAAAGAATCGAAACCGTTAGAACTACCTATGCAGTGCAGGATCAAAAGCTAACACTTGCTGTAATTGGGAAGCTACGAGACCGAGCCCTAGATTGGTTTCATTCCAAACTGGAGTATGCTGCGATGCAATGCCAAGAGCTAAAGGAAAAAATGTACGAGATGTACAAACGAGAAGAGGATAAAATAGCTCTTATGCGGAAATTTGAAGGTAGGAGGTGGCAAAAGACTGAACTGTTGAATTCTTATTTCCATGAAAAAGTTTTATTGGCTAACAAGCTCAATTTATCCGAAGCGGATACGATTAGCTATGTACTTGATGGTTTAGACAAGTATGTGCTACGAACGCAAGCAAAGATGAAGGAATTTACGTCACTAAATCATTTGTTGACATTAATGAACGAAATCGCACCAACAGACCCGAGGCAACAGGCCACGGCTACACCGAATCAAGGGGCTATACGGAGACCGGGGCAGCCGCAGGATAGTGTGAAGTGCTTTAATTGTAACGAACTCAACCATTATGCCTCAAATTGTCCAAAGCCTCGACTAGAGAAGGGTTCCTGTTACACATGTGGAGTTATGGGATATTTTTCAGGAAACTGTCCGACGAAGCAACAAAATAGTGCACCGTTTTCAGGTAGAATTGGAAACCAAACTGGACGCAGCACTCAAAGGGAAGAGGTTGGTTCAACCTTACTTTTGGATCAAACCAGCAACCCATTTCGAGTTCACGCAGAGAGGAGAGTTGCCCCAGTCGTTCGTCCTATGCAAGGAAGTCAACACATGAAGGATGACACATGCACGGTTAAATTTAGGAACGGCGGTATATCCTTCGAAGTTATAGCTATCGTGGACTCTGGGAGTCCTATTAGTCTAGTAAAATCTTGTTTCGCACCCTTGAATATGTGTAAACCTCTTATTTCTAGCAATCATTTTGTAGCTATAAATTCTTCTGAGTTGAAAATTTTAAGATTGTTTGAAGGTTTCGTTTCCGTTAGAGGCATAAATATTAATATTCTGTTTCATGTGGTACCTGATAATACGATGAACTACGATTGTATTTTAGGTGGAAATTTTATTTTTATGTCCAGTATTAAAATCACTTTTTGTGATGGTATTCAAATAGAGAAAATTTCAGAGGAGAATACGTTCGCAAATGAACTGTTGCTAATAGACGATATAGGGGTTGCCGGAAAAGATCTATTGATAAATCCTGAATTGGGCATAAAAAATAAGGCTGAAATTGAACAGATAGTGGATGGGTATTTTAGTGGGGAAAAGCCAGAAAAACCAGAAAAGGATTTTGAGATGTCTATTATTCTAAACTCGAATCACAGCCCATTTAGTTTCCGACCTAGAAGATTATCGTATTCCGAGAAAATAAAGGTTCAAGAAATTATCGACAATCTTTTGGCTAGGGGCATACGGGAAAGCAATTCAGAATATTCTTCACCTATTGTGTTAGTCAAGAAGAAGACGGGAGAGATAAGATTATGTTGTGACTTTAGGGAATTAAATAAAGTAATCGTGCGGTATAGGTACCCCTTACCGTTAATCGATGATCAGTTGGACAGATTGCAGGGTAAAATTTATTTTAGTAAGTTAGATTTAAAGAACGCGTTTTACCATGTCAAGATTTCCGAGGATTTGGTTAAGTATACGTCATTTGTCACTCCAATGGGGCAGTATGAATATTTGCGGGTGCCTTTCGGGTATTGTAATAGTCCAGCAGTTTTTAGTAGATATATACATTTAGTTTTTAAGGATTTAGTTAGGGAAGGTAACTTAAGTGTTTACCTCGATGACTTAATGATTGCCACAGAAGACCTAGATTCGCATTTAGATGTCTTAACGAAAGTGTTTGAGGTAATGAAAAATAATTTGTTAGAAATTAGAGCAGATAAATGTTGTTTTGTTATGAATAAAATAGATTACTTAGGGTATACGATAGAGCATGGCAGCATTAAGCCAAGCGAAGCGAATATAGAATCCGTTTTGAGATTTCCAATACCAAGTAATGTAAAGGAGGTTCACAGTTATTTAGGTTTAGTTAGTTATTTCCGAAGATTTATAAAAAATTTTTCATTGTTAGCCAAGCCATTATATGACCTCTTACGAATAAACTGTGAATATGTTTTCGGAACGGAGCAGTTGCAAGCGTATGAAACCTTTAAGAAATGTTTATTAAAGTTCCCCGTATTAGCCATCTATTCACCATATGCTGTTACAGAGTTGCACTGCGATGCAAGCGCACTAGGTTTTGGAGGGGTTTTGCTTCAGAAACAGAAGGATGTGACGTTACATGCTATAGCCTACTTTAGTAAGCGTACGACAGATGCAGAGGGAAAATATCATAGCTATGAATTGGAATGCTTGTCTACTATTTATGCACTGAAAAGATTTCATGCCTACTTGCATGGTATACCTTTTAAAATAGTCACTGATTGTCATAGTCTACAATTAACTTTGAGTAAAAAGGATATCAATGCTCGCATAGCTAGGTGGGCATTGTTATTACAAAATTACAATTATACAGTGGAACATAGACCAGGAAAGAGAATGTTTGATGTTGATGCACTCAGTCGTTGTCATAATGTTTTGATCTTAGAGGAAAATAGTTTTACCCAAAATCTATCACTAAAACAAATACAAGACAATAAAATAGGGAGTATTAGAGAAATGTTAGAACAAAAAGATCACGCGTTTTTCGAATTAAAAGGTGGGTTAGTCTATCGCAAAGTTAAGAAACGTTTGTTGTTTTGGGTGCCGCAAAGTATGGAGATAAAAGTCATGCATTTATATCACGATGATGTAGGACATGTAGGGGTACATAAAGTCATTGACCTCATTACTCACCTGTATTGGTTTCCAAATATGCATAGCAAAGTAAAAGATTATATATCTAATTGTTTTAAATGTATTACATATTCGCCTCATACTGGAAAACAGGAGGGTTATTTACATAATATCCCTAAGTGGAACATACCTTTTCAAACGGTAGATATAGACCATTATGGTCCGTTGGAAAAATCAACACTGCCAAATAAATATATTTTTGTAGTAGTCGATGGCTTTACGAAATATGTCAAGCTTTATGCATGCAAGACCACTACTACAAATGAAGTGGTTAAACATTTGAAAAATTATTTTAATAATTATAGTCAACCCCTCAAAATTATTTAAGATCGAGGAACATCTTATACCTCGAGTTTATTCAAAGATTTTATGAGCACCTTAGAAATACAGCATGTTTTAATTGCTACGGGAGCACCTAGGGGCAATGGCCAAGTAGAGCGCATTAACCGCAGTATTACTCCGATGTTGGCTAAACTTTCGCCAGAGTCGAACAAATGGGACACGATGTTAGGACAGGTTGAGTATGCTCTTAATAATACAATAAACAGATCAATTGGCGATGCCCCAAGTAAACTACTATTCGGTGTTAGACAAAGAATAAAAACCGACGATGCTTTGGGACGCTATTTAGAAAACGAGAATGAATGTGATCGTGATTTATATGAAATTCGGGAGTCGGCAGAGAGAAAACTCAAAGAAAGTCAAGAATACAATAAAGCTCGTCATGATGATAGGCATAAGGAAGCTCGTAAATATGGGGAGGGGGAGTTTGTGGTTATAGTAAATGTAGACGTCACTCAAGGGGTTAACAAGAAATTAATCCCAAAATTCAGAGGTCCTTATGTGATAAAGAAGGTCCTTCCAAAATAATGATAGATATGTCGTGACAGATGTTGAGGGCTTTCAAATTACGCAAATACCATTCGAGGGAATTGTTGAAGCTTCTCGAATGAAACCATGGGCAAATTCAAGTAATAGTGTTGCGAACGAAATACAATTAGAATAGGTAGCATTGTATTTTTAGGTTTAGTATTAATGTTATTATGATTGTATTTGTTTAATTAATATTGTTTGTATTAGTCGCATAAGTATATTATTTTGTAACTTAGCATACCTGTATGTGATGATCGAAGCTAGGCCATACAGTAGGGAAGGCTAGCATATTATGCTGTCTCTCTTTATGCCTACGTCACAAGACAAGTCCGAACAGGCGCTTACGTTGTACTGCATTGGTGCATTCATTTGCAGTTTAACTTTCTAGCCGGAAGCTATAATACTGTGCGATTTCATATATTTTTTAGAAACAATGCCTTTTCGATGCTGTGTGCCTGAATGAAAAGCAATTACGAAAGTACAAGAAAAAATACAGGGTATGTTTCTATGTTTTCATTTCCAAACGATGTTGAACGTCAACAGCAATGGCTTAGAGCTATTCACCGCGATAATTACAAAGTTACTAAAAATTCGTTTGTATGTATTAATCATTTTGACGATAAATATATTCTGAAAGAAGATCGAGCAATAAGAACGGACGGGACTATTCTAATCGTTCCCAGGGGTAAACCTAAACTTACTTCGGACGCCTATCCTACAAAATTTGAAAATCAGCCAAAATATCTATCGAAGCAACTGCCTCCGAAAAGAAGAAATCCGAATGAACGTGCTGGCATAATGGAAATACACGAATCTGAAAATAAGAAACGAAAAGAGGAACAATTGGAAATGAAAGATGTTATAAATGGCTTTTCAGATTTAAAAAATGAGTGTAAAAGTAAAACCAAAGCGCATGATGTAACAGTAATAAATAGTGCTACGTTTTTAATCATTATAAAACTTGGACTTGAATCTGTTGTACCTACAATACCTATTATATTCTGTAAAAATACCCGAAAACTTGTTGTGTGAAGTTACAACAGCTGTGTTTTACAAGGTGAAAACATAATTCGTGTGTTAGGGGAAGAACAAAAATGCGATAAGTGGAGTAAGCTGGAGAACGTTCTGACATTCCTTAATTCTTTGGGTAATGAGTGTTCAGATAAAATGGAAATACAATTAATAAATTCACACTTGAAACTGGCCGGTGAATTACTTAAATTTTGTAGTACTTTAGAAACGGGGGACTCTGATTCAGTACTATCAAGGAAAATTATATTTTTGGAAGAACAGATTAGACTTTTATTGCAAAATTCACCTAGATATTCCAGTAATACATTGATTTGGGCATGTACACTATTTTATACACATCCCGGAGGATACATACATTTAAGAAATGCCAACGTACTGACTATTCCCAATTTTAAATATTTAAAAACATTATCACAGAAACTAGGAGCAGCGGAATCAGGCATAACCAACTCTCATATTAAATACATCGAAGAAAAGGTAAAATATCTTAATGAAAAGGAAAAATTAGTTAATTTGTTATTAGATGAAATATATGTTAAATCAGACATATCCTATAAAGGGGGGAAAATAGAAGGATTTAGCGGCAATTCCTTAACCGAAGCAGCAAGTACAATACAAACCTTCATGATTTCATCTATAACATCCCAAAATAAAGATGTTACTAGCCTTATTTCCTGTTAAAAATTTAACTCACGAATATTTACTTCAATTAACTCACCAAGTACTAGAAGTTTTAACTATTGCTGGATACACTGTTATTTCTATAATATCTGACAATAACAGAGTGAACAGAAAAATGTTTGAAACATTATGTGGTGGTATTATGCAGTCAAGTATATCCAACCCATATAGTGTAAACAATTCCATATTTTTATTATTTGATAGTGTACATATAATAAAATGTGTTCGAAATAACTGGCTTAACCAAACTGATAATAAACAGACATTCGTTGTTCCTAAACCAAACCCAAACGAAATTATAGACAAATGCGAAAAATACTTTGCACACGTTAGTGATTTAAAAAAATTATATGCAGAAGAAGAGAATAAATTAGTAAAATTGGCACCATCTCTTTCCAAAAAAGTGTTGTACGCTTCCTCAACCGAGCGACAAAATGTTGGATATTGTATTAAGCTTTTTGATGAAAAAAATATTAACGCTTTAAAAAGTATCCATGGGGATTCTTTAGATGTTGGTGGTACGATTGCATTTCTTGAGCAAATACTCAAGTGGTGGAAAATCGTGAATTGCAAGTCTAAATATAAAGGAGAACGTTTTAGAGATTCTTTTTATGATCCCATTTTGGCAGATTTAGAAAACTGCAAGAACGTTAAATATTTAAAACAGTTTTTGGAGTGGCTGTCTACGTGGGACAAGCTGGAAGTACAAGGAGACACTACCACTGGAAATAAATCAAGAAAACGTCACGGAAAATTATCTTATGAAACACAGTTTTCAATGCAACATACCACGAAAACTTTTATAAAGCTCAGCGAATATTTAATTAGCAAACACAATTTTGAGTACGTACTTTTAGGAAAATTCCAGACGGATCCGTTAGAAGCGCGTTTTGGACAGTACCGCCAATTAAGTGGTGCTAATTATCATATATCTGTTTCTCAGGTTTTAGAATCCGAGAAGAAGTTGAAATTTCTCAGTTTGATCAAACTAACATCTTCAAGAGATGGTCAATTTCAGTTGTCAGAGTTCCTGTTAGACTGCGACGAAGATAAAAACATCCCAAACTCAGATTTTTCTATAGATGAGTTTTTTAATGATGTACCAGATATCGCCAAGTCGCACATAATATCAGAGAACGATGTTTCAATTTTAATATATATATCCGGGTATATAGTTCATAAAACACTAAAAACTATTCGCTGTGATGCTTGTAAACGAAGTATCAGCTATGACAAACAAATCCAGATCGATATAGAAAAATCACCGGTTTGGCAATACTTAAAAATCAACGATAGAGGAGGACTACAATGGCCCAAACAAAATATAATTGAAATAGTTTCGTTGATGTTTTCAATTTTTAATGCGCTATTGACAGAACGATTTGAAGAAAAATTCGTGCAACTTAAAGTGAAACACAAGGATTTTCTGACTAAACTCACACTGATGTCTGTGCAAAGTAATATTGAATGTAATTGTGTAGATTCTAAGTTTATTATAGCAAAGACAGCTAATACTTTTGCTAATATACTACTTAACAATTACTCTAAAATAAAAAATGACAAGTTTAAAATTACTAGTAAAAAACGAAAAATACACAAATTGTCAAGTGCTGGAAATTAAATTGTAATAACATTTGATTTGTATTAAGTTTATTTTGAAATTATAGTATTTTGTTGCATTAATATTTATATAACTAACTTATATTATGTTTTATGAATTAATATGTTTTATAAGCCAAAAAAAAAATAAAAAAATATATAGAGAATGTTGTTGTGTAATGAATGTATGTTAATTTAAATCTTGATATTTTTCCAAAACGAAGAAATTAAAGCGTCAGGCACGTTTTAGTAGATCAACAGAAACGATGACGTATGAAAATTACTTACATAAAACATTATTTATCTGATTTATCAAAAACATCGCCTTTGAAACACTAAAAACCGCTGCCACTGTATTTACGTACGGCAGAAAGTCGGACTAGTTGTGTGACGTCACAGAATTAGCATGCTGGCCTTCCCTACTGTATGGCCTAGATCGTAGCGCGCGATAGAAAACAAATGAAGTTGACACGTGCGTTATTCAGTTTTATTACACAAATGTCACATTTTTACTTTATTCGTCCGTACATTGTGTTTGTGTTTTGTGAAACATTAGTAGTAGCAGTTAGTTAATTAAAATGCGATATTATTATCCTAGCAACGAATTAGTGGACATGCTCCTCGCTGCCGGTAGAGCTGAAGAAAATATGTATGAAGCATCTCGCCTTTACGCGGAGAGATTTCCCGATAGAAGGCACCCCAAAGCAAACTTTTTCTCTAGACTTCTGGAAAGAGTTAGGGAAACAGGTATCGTAGACTACAAAAAACACGAATTTCGAAACCCTAGAGTATGCCATCAGGAAAATGATAATTTCGTGATGCAATGCGTTCTCGAAAATCCACATATTAGCACTAGAAGTATTGCAGAAACAGGTTAACATGTCGCAAAGTTTCGTAAGTCGAATTATTTCAGACAAAAAACCATTTCACCCATACACAGATGACTAGTGCATCAAGAATTATCTCCAAAATTTGAAATGATTTTTTTTGTGTTGATTAACATTGAAAAAATTATTTTCTAGCTTGCTGTTTTCTCGTTTTTGGATGTTTCTTCTTTTCTTGTGTTTATCTGTTTCTTGATATTATCTCTGGTGTTGTCTGTTCTCCTGTCTGTTCATATTTGTTTCTCTGGTCTTTTGTCTTGAGTTCTTTTGAAATTAAGAATCCAGTTTGCAGAATGGGGCTTGCGGATCCTTCAAGAAAACCAGCTTTTCTTCCAAAATGTTTTGTTTACGGATGAGGCTACATTCAGAAATGATGGAACTGTAATAAGGCATAATATGCACTATTATAGCGGCGTCAATCCGCATTGGATTCGGGAACGACGAAACCAGCACCGATGGTCTCTAAATGTATGGTGTGGAATCATATGGGACAGAATTGTTGGACTTATTTTCATTGATAATCGATTGAACGGAGAGAACTATTTAGCCCTCTTACAACATGATATTCAAGATCTTATTATTAATCTACCGGCTGATCTACAAAATAATTTATGGTGGCAACAGGACGGTGCTCCCGCACACCTCACTTTACCAGTGCGAGATTATTTTAACACGCAGTATCCAAATTGTTGGATTGGGCGTAGAGGACCTGTAGCGTGGGCGCCCATATCACCTGACATGACACCCATGGACTATTTTCTATGGGGATATATCAAATGCAAAGTACACCAAACAGAACCAACAACCGGAAGGGCGCCATTTTGAGCAATTCTTAACGTAGTTCATTCTTTTGTTTAGTTAAATATTATTTAAATAGGTTTTTGTTATTAACATTTTGAAACCGTTTTAGTTAATATTTATTTATTTTAAGGTTTTATTCAAATAAATTGTTAATTGTCTCGTTAATAATTTGACATCTTCATTTGTTTTAAACATGTGTGTAATTTGTGTAATAAAACTGAATAACGCACGTGTCAACTTCATTTGTTTTCTATCGCGCGCTACGATTCACCTATTTGCGTGGACCGCGAACGCACGAGCTGTATGACAATATCTATCATTTTCTTTCTCGAAAACTGTGGCATTTAAAGAAAAAAGTTATTTAGATTTTTTTTTGAGAACTAAATGGTCTTTCCATTAAGATAAAAAAATATGGGGCATTCCATTTAAGAAAAGCATTATCTTATAAATAATTTTTTTATGGGGCACCCTGCATAAGATTTTCACATTTCGGTTTATAGTACGTATCGTTTCACACAACTTTTATTAGTACCTTTTTTACCTATATTCGCAAATAGCAAAAATGTATTAAAACCCGTATCTTTTGACTCAGGCTGTATATACATATGTATATATAGACACATATAATAGTTCATCATTGATTTTGAATAATCACGAGTTTTTCGCGTAATGTATTAATTATATTGAGATATTCGGTTGGAATTACTGTATCATTAACGTCATTTATATTAGTTTTCTTACTATTCTACAACGATGATTAACATACACCTTTCTTAGCGCAGTCCTATAATGCATTACTTATTTGTGTATTCATGGCAAAATATTGAGCCGCTTAGTAAGGACGTTCTATTAAAAACTAAATTTTATGAAAAATTTCAACGGTGTTTTGAGTATGTAAACACTGCAATTACTTTGACATAATTGTTTGCTCTTTAAATTTCGTTAAAAGTTGTAAAATGGCATCTTAAAAATAATAAATTGTGCGGCTTGACACTATTATTTGTTTCGAGTTGTGAACTAGTCGCCATAGTAAAACGTAAGCAATTTTCAGTTATTTGAGTTATTAGCGAGTATGTTGCGCAGTGGATGACCAACCCGACTTCATTTTGTGATGATGCTGTGTTAAGCAAACCTGGTATCATTGACAGCCTTTTCGTTTCACTGCTGGGCATCGGCCTCTTGTCAGCCACGTGTTTCTCCTCAGCGTTAAGGGGTGGGACCTAGAGTTTAACGTGGAATTCGAACGACAGAAATTCCGGAGAAGGTTTTTAGCATTAAGATCCCACGCTTGCAAGCCGCATTGGGAAATTGTGTATGTTGTACTCAGAAAGCGAGCGCTCTACCAACTGAGCTACCACCACACACAATCTGGTACCTATATAAGAGTATTAATTTTGCTCAGGTAGATAAATAATATATAAATACTGGTGTTAGCAAATGTGTTTACATTTCGTCAGTCGAGTGTAAAAGTAGGGTTATACATTTTTTAAATCGTTTAATTTCGTTACACAGGACATACAAAGTCCTGACCTCATGAAGTGTTTCGAATGTTTCGAAAACCCGTAAATACAAAATTAATCGAATCTCTGATTCATGTCTGGCATTTCGAAGGAGGAATTGAAAATACTGCTAATGTTGTGTTATATGCAATCAAATGTTATCTACAAAGTAATTACATACACTGATTCTTTATTAAACGTAGTTTCTCAAACACTTTCACGAGAAATAGACTTACGCAAAAATTACTGCAGGCAAGATGCTTCAATCACTACGCGTTTGGTCTCAGACAACAAAAACATGACAGTATTTAAGACCAATGTGGCCCACCTATTACGCACTGTTGCAATGTCAACTTATAATCTAAAGTTTACATATTTTTATATTAACAACAGATGTCTTTCGCAACAGGTAAATTCCATAGCACAAAGGTACGAATTGGCCAACGAGAACAAGAGCTGGTCCCACAGATAAAAGCACAAGAAATTCAAATAGACACTACAGAAAATGCACAACAAAGTGAATAAATTAAGATCCCACCCATATTCCTCCATAATGCTAATAATTATCAGAAAGTAATCCATGATTTATCTAAAATTGCTAAAGGTGAGTTTACTACCGCATACAAAGGCGATAATCTTAGAATTAATCTTAATAATACAGATGATTACCGTCAACTAACTAAACATTATGATGATAATAAAATAGCCTACCACACATTCCATAATCCAGCAACTGTCAATCTCTCTGTAGTTATTAGAGGAATACCTACTTCACTAAGCGATAAAGAAATAAATGAACACTTGTTAGAAACACAATATCCCGTAATTAAAGTAGTACTGCTGCTTGATAAAAATAAGAAACCCATGCCTTTATGCGTTGTTGAACTAGAGAAAGGTGAGAAAGGAGAAGAAATCTTTAATTTAACCAGGCTATGTTACTGTGTGGTCGCAGTTGAGCCAAGGCATAAATCTAGGACCATCCCGCAGTGGACCAACTGCCAACGGTACAATCACACAAAAAACTATTGCAAATTGCCACCATGTTGCGTAAAATGCACCGGTCAACACCATTATTCCAATTGTCCTAAAACAGCCCAACAAAAACCTCAATGCGTAAATTGTGGAGAGGCGCACACAGCCAACTACAGAGGCTGTTCATACTACGCCAAAATTAAATCTGCTAGCCAGAATACTCCCGTGAATCCCAATACCACCAACAATAATCAAGTAAATAATAAGTTACCTAGCCAAAAAGTTACATCTAATGTGAGGTACGCTAACATAACTAGAAACCAGCAAGATAATACTCCATCACAACTTAATGAAACCTCAAGTGACACAGTGAATACAATACTTCAGATGATATTTGAATTAATTAAACCACACATCGAAACAATAAAGTCATTTTTCATCTCCTTACTGCCAACTCTAATTAGCAATGGCAAATAATAACTTACCAATACTACATAAAATAACTATCCTTAACTGGAACGCTAATGGTATAAAAAACCAACGCTCAATACTTATCGCTTTCTTAGCCAAGGACGACATAGATATCGCATGCATCAGCGAAACTCATCTTATAACCACAAAAAATTTTAAAATACCTGGATACACTGTATATACGTAGAAATGACCGAATAGCCCCCATCGCGTCTGGTGGCGTAGCAATTTCAGCAAAGAAGAATATAAACTTAGTTCCTCATCTCTTACCTGCATTAAACAACCTTGAAGCAACAGCAGCTGTATTAAAATTGAACAACAATAATGAAGTAAAAATTGTAAGTGCCTATAAATAACCTAAATTGAAACTACTAGAAAATGATATAATTAATATATTCAATGATCATTGCTCATAGGAAACCTTAAATGTAAAAGTACTATATGGGGATGCCGCACAAATAATCCAAACGGAACAAAACTACACAACATAGCATCACGGCATGCAATTCAACTTTCCGCTCCTCCAGAAAACACATATGTACCTTACAGACAAGACTGTCAACCAGACATACTTGACATCGTCCTACATAAAAATTTCACAGGTCCTATAAATCAACAGGCGCTACCGGAATTAGATTCGGATCACCTGCGAGTCCTATTAACATTTACTGATACTCCCATGTTAAAGTCACAACCACAGAAACTGATCAATGGGCTAGTTGTGTGGGAAACCTTCCAAAATGAACTCGATGATAAACTGATATGCCCAAAAATCAATTAATACGAAAGAAGAAGTCGACCGTGAAATAAATAAATTAAATGAAGCCATCATAGACTCCATACAAACAGCTACTGTTAAAAGGTACTTCCGGCGCCCTGATAACTACTGCGATCCTCCATTGTATATATTAAACCTCATAAAAAAAAACACCGGATTCGGAGACTATGGCATGGGACTCGCCAACAAGTATACAAACAACAATTAAATAGAATTACTCATCAGGTGAAAAGAGACCTAGATAATTATTTAATAAATTCATGTAAAAAGTATATTGAAAACTTGGAGCCGAAAGATCCAACAATGTGGCGAGCAACAAAGAAAATTTTGAGGCAGCCTTCAGTAATATCACCACTAAAAATAAATGATGATTACTACTCCAGTGACAAATATAAATGCAACATTGTTGCAGAACACCTATCAGAGGTTTTCACAACAAATACAGACAAAGACAGTCAGTCAGCATACCAAGGAAGTAGAAAATTACGTAGAGCGACATTTTCCAAGTGAATCTGGAATAATTAAGCCTACTTCACATCGGGAAATTAAAACACTAATTATGCGACTGCCCACAAGAAAATCTCCTGGATATGACTCCATTCCGAACATTGTATTCAAAAATTAAACACCAAAAGCACTTGCCTTTTTAGCAACTACTCTGAATGCATGTCTTTGATTAGGTTATTTTCCTGTAACGTGGAAAGTAGCACATGTCCAGCTGTTTATCAAACCTGGAAAAAACAAACATGAACCTTCGAGCTAAGTTCCAGTTGGATTTTAGAGCTAAGCCTTCCACGTCACATCAACTTATATGGCTAACCGAAATTATAGAAAAGGGATTCGAAGGTAAAAAGCACACGCTAGTCTCATTCCTGGATTTTTCACAAGCTTTCGGCAAGGTATGGATCAAAGGACTCGTATATAAGTTACTCCAACTACGAACACCAGCCTTCTTACTGAGAATAATCGCCTCCTTTCTAACCAACAGAGCCTTTCCGTAAAAATTAATTCTGAACTTTCAACTAAAAGGGAAATTAACGCTGGAGTGCCTCAAGGTTTCATACTGGGTCCCATCCTATTTAATATCTACGCGAGTGACATCACCGAATCACCAAATACCCACCTAGCAATGTGTGCTGACGATACGGCCGTAATTGCCCAGTATAGTGACATCATTGAGGGAGCTATGCAACTTCAAGAAGCCGTCAATCATATTACAGACTGGTGCAATAAATGGTATTTAGAATTGAATCCTCAAAAATGCGAAACAAAGATCTTCACATTACGTCGTCCTAATAACCCACCAAGAATAAAGATTAATAATATACAAATAGATTGGAATCCACAAGATAGGGCTGTAAAATACTTTCGTCTACACCTTGACAGAAGACTAACGTGGGGAATACATATTAATAAAAAATTAAATGAATGCCATACGAGACTAGTACAGCTGTATCCAATCATCAATCGTAAATCTTCGCTAAAAATTGAATGTGCGTTTCTTATGTATAAAGCTTTACTGAGACCAATAATCACGTATGGATGTACAGTTTGGGGAGCAGCTTCCAAAACACATATACGAAAAATCCATGTGTTGCAAAACAAAATTCTGAGAATTGCCGCAAATGCTCCTTGGTTTATAAGAAATAAACACCTTCATGATGAACTAGGTGTTCCAACCGTCAGATAATTCATACAAAAATGCAACAAAACGTTTTTTAAAGTATTGCTTCCTGTCCAGGTGCAGCTAACTACTCCGTTGGGGAGAAAAATTTGCATGTGAGGTTAAAACGACTTCTTCCTCAAGATATGTGTATGTCAACAGATAACAGTGACTCGGATTAAACAAATGTGTGTAGTGCGTGAGGAGCTTGTTGTAGCTGCATCTTAAAGTGATGTACAGTGCAAACTTATGATTGTTAACTCAACCGTGAATAACATTAACTTGTTGAACCGGTTTAATAATGTATTAAAAAAAAAGAGATGGTCAATTTAAATTTAAATAATATATTCTATAATGATTTAACACTCTTGTATGTTTTCCATATTCTCATATTTTGGCTGTTAAGATACCCATTGAGGTGAAACCAGGCTTCATCGCTGAACCAAGTAAGACCTAATATGTCAGTATTATTTATGTTGTTTAAAAACCAGCGACAATAATTTGTTTTAGGTTGCAAATCATATGTTGTATGGAAACATGCTCAAAACTTTTTTATATTTTTCAGCAAGTACTATATGACAAATCAATTTCTTGGCTTAGTTTTCTGATCGGCTTAGAAGTAGTTGCTTCCTTGATATCTCTAACATTATCAACAACTTCTGCAGTTCTTCTTACAGGGTTTCATGAGACCTTTTTCCTTTCAACACTTCCACTTTCTCTACAATTATTCACAATGATCTTGGCAGTTTGATAGAAATCGTTATAAGTGTAATTTGCAGTCTCATTCGGATAATGCTGGTGAAATTCCGCGAAACAGGTTTGAATTGAATATTGCCATTCATCCTTCTCATTCTGTGTACCATTATGAAAATAAGATTTTAATATGAAAATTTTATGTTCCACTGTTAACATATCTAAATTCACAGTATTGCAATATGTAATAGTAATGACTTCTGCTGTAATCAAGTAATTAAATGAATAAGCTAATAAAATTTGAAAAGTAATCTGTTAATTATTAATGTGTGACAGCTAAAATTATTTATAATGTTTACACCTTTATAATTAAAGATTGATTTACGACAAGACTTTCAAATTCTAAGGGTGACTTTAACTTATTGCTCTCACGGTATCTCGTAAACATAGGTAATTATAAAAAATATACCCGCAAAAGTAATTAATTCACGTGTATTTGTCAAACTAACCAATACATTTTGGTAACTATAAAATTACCGGTGAACGTGAATAATTTGGAGATATTTCCTACATTTACCAAAGCTGTTGGCGATTATGAATATTAACCGGCTATCATACATAGGAACCAATTTTTTACATTTACCGTAACATATATCTACATATACTTGCTTACCAAAACAACTAAAGGAATTGATTGATAATATACTATAAGTATTGAACACCATATCTCCAGAGACATTTAGAGAAGTTCTTTGTGAGTTTCAACACAAGACTTTTTTACCTAAAGTAGTAGAAGGAGCATGTGTTGGACCTTCACTTAAATTGATATTTGATTTGTGATTTTTATTGTTGAATTTTGTTTTTATACAGAGATATAATTCTTAATCTGTTACTTGAATTTGAATTGTTAGAATAAAAATAGTTATTTGCGCTACAAGTGGTTAGTGAGATTTTTAATTCGAGGTAGTTTGTGGACCAAAGCGAAGATGAAGTCGATAAAGCCACTGAGGATAAGAAAGAAACTTACTCACGCCTTGAGAATTACATTTTTCTCACTACCACAAAAAAGTCGGATTTAATAGAAATTGTGATATGTATATTTGTGACGGTTTAAAAAATTATAATCTAGCATACCTCTCTTAGTAACAAGCCTGCCTTTATTTTGGCATTTATGAAGGTGCTGTTACTATGGTGCTTGGCGTTATAAACAAACAAACGCAATCAATATAATTTCTGTTTCAAAAAATGAAAATAATGAAGTCAAACATTTTGTAAATACACATTGTTTAGCTTTCAAAATTTGTTCCAATTGTAATATTAGTGTTAATATCAATCAATAAACACGTATTCTTCATTACAACTATTTAATTTTCTTATATCCCTTTCACATGGTACCCGGCGCAGAAAGTGACCTGCCGAGGTAAATCGTATTTTCTGTCGTTAGATACAGTCTGTGTGTGTTGAACTGATCCGTTTCTTAGGTCACCTGAATGTTTTACTTTGTGTTACTGTCGACTATTTGACAATGTAATGTCAATTTACCAAAGTGGTACTGAGATTTTGCTGATCATACACCGAACGAAACAGGCTTTCAGGTGAATCTCATTCAACTCATTACGGTCAGAAAGTATTAATACTGGTGATTGGTGATCCTAAACTAACTAGTAAAAGATGGAGAATACCTTTTACTAGTTAGTTTAGGACATGTACGTATTTTTGTAGTCACGGAGGGTTATTTTTGAAACTCAGTCTGTAGACTAGCAGATAAACATGGATGTTTTTATAGTCTAACTAGAAAATAATCTAACTCATTAAACTATTCAACTAGGCCAGACATTGAATAATTCGGTGACTGATCGGACTATTCCAATATCGAATAATTTCAGTTAACTCGATTATTCGGTATTCACATAGTACCGTAAACAGAGCTTTTGGATGCTGAATTGTTCGGTTTACTAAACTATTCTGTATTCGGATATCGAATACTTTAGTTAGCTTTAGATACTATTTGAATTCTTGAATAGTAAACATTTTAACTAACGGTGACTTCACTAACATTCCCAGAAAACGATCGCCTGTCTGTAAAAGTTCTGGTGTTACATACGGCGTGCTAAAGTCATGTAGACTTTCCAAATACTATTTGAAAAGCAGGTGTTAAAATAGGATTCATACAAAGTCAGGTTTAAATAGAAAAAAGATTAAATTTCAACTGAGTAACTTTAACAATTTCCTTAACTCTGCCCTGCCGTATAGGTAGGTATGATAGAATTATGGTTTAAATGATTTATTTTAGCAAAATAAATCAGATACTTTTGATGACGTTTTATGTTGCGTAGTCACTTTAAATATTGAGAACAATATTTACTTGCTTAATTAAGTTAATATAATATTTACAATTGTAGATTACATTGCGTTTAATTTGGTCTTCATTAAACATGTAAACAAAATAAATTTTTGGTTGCATTCATTATTTACGCGCTTATTTCTTATGCTATTTTACGAATAACTGAAGATTCCTATAGTAACTGTTGTAAAACTATTGTTTATTGTAAATATTTATATAGACACTCTTGTGAACATGTTCTTAAAATTCATGTCCTCTGTAAAGGTGTTTTGCAAAGTTTACAAACTATCAAAAATATTACGGAAGGTTTCGAAAAAATATATACAGTATGACAGTAAGCACGAAGTGAGGTTATTGCCTTAGTTATAATGTTTTAGTATGCTAGTTTTTTTACGGCAATGGAAAGTTCCGTGTAAAACAACTATTTATAGGGCTTGCAATAATTATATTAGGTTCCTATCAATGTGTAAAGTAAAAATTATTGCAATTGTCTACGCATCATCAAAAATTTAAGGTCATTCGGTTGCCAATAATGGTTGTCTGCACGAGCGTCCAATAAAATACAACTTCTATAAACATTATAGGCACTTTTTATTTTATAAAGATGTTTTACGTGGCGTCATCGAAATACAAATATAATAAATGTATTTTTAGGTGACGACATGCTTGGCTAACTGCACACTGCCAAACTGTAGAAGTAGTTTTTAAAAAACTTTCGTAATTTTTTTTATCAATTTATTTATAGTAGCATACTTTAGAGTCTAGACAAGTAAAATCCGAAGTACTCGCTGGATTTCTGTTACAATAGAAGTAACGTAATTTTATTGTTTGTTTATTTATTAGTTTTCATCATTTTTTATAGTGTCTTATGCATATTATAGCTATCAAAATTATAAGAATTTTAATTTCTTTTTCACTTTTTCTTAGAGATATCACAACCTATAATAATAAATAATGCCTTGATTTGCCCATTAGGTTGCTATGTACCTACGTAGCAATAGATTATCGATTGTTATCATTAAACTATAAATTTCGCGTATCCTAAAAGACAAACAATAAAGAAAAAGTAGGATTATGTTATTGTATTATGTACATTTAGTGCAGGAACTGGCGGAAGACGTTTTCGACGAAAGAGTCCAGTTTTGTGAGTGGATCATGGAAGTCATTCCGGAAGACGACAAGTTTGTTAACTCAGTTGTATTTTCGGATGATGCTACATTCATTTACATGGCCTTGCCAACAAACGCAACTGTAGGTGCAGGTCGGATGCTAACTCACATTGGATGGAAGAAGATCATATCCAGCTACCTCAGAAAATCAAGGTAGGGCCAGGTATCCTCAGTCGTAACACTGTTGGACCCTCTTGTATTAAGGGGAACCTTACTTCCGCGAAGCATCTTCAACTACTTCGAGATAATGATATTTCTGACTCTATTGAACTTTTTCCAAATGCTGTGAACCCAAATGCAGTCCACGAAAATATCTGCATTTCAGCAAGATGGTGCGCCTCCCCACTGCGGACTTGCGGTATGTAATTATTAAGACGACATTTTTCTTCGAAAATGGATTGGGAGATGAGGACCCTCCAGATTTGTCCCCTTTGGACTTTTTCTTATGGGGTTACTTAAAAAGTCGCGTGTATGTCAATAGGCCAAAATATTTACAAGAATTTAAACATTACATTTGTGTTTAAATATTTGCTATTCCTACGAATTGGTTGCATAATTCTTTAGACAATTTCAGACATCGAATTCATTATTGCCAAGAAGTAAACAGGCAACAGTTTGAACAACTTCTTTCTTAAACAGATGTTTCTAGTTCATGGTTTGCACAGTTAAATGTTATTATTGTAATTGAATTTTTTTAAAATGTTTAATTTTTACGCCGATGGGAGGAGAAGTTAGTTTCTCCTAAAACAAAAGAGGGGCAGAAGTGAAGTATTATTCCCTAGGGAGATAATGTGACATATTTTCTCCCTAGGGAGTTTGAATTATTGTTTAACAATAAGAAAAGTAGGAGTAGTATGAATGCAAATTTAAGAACTTATTTATTTACATTTACAGTAAATGAAACATTAGCACAATTACTAAAATTAATATTAGCTGGAAAATCGCACAATACTTTTTCGTCGGATGTCACATTTATAGTTTTTTGATTGACACACGTGCTGGAACTGGCACCTTGGAGGACTCGACTTGCAATATCTATTTAATTTTGAACGGAATCTTGAATGTACCCCTCGGCTACAGCCGTAGATTTCCAGCCACCATGTCGTTTTATGGTGGTGATGTCAGCTCCCGAGTCTGCGAGTAAAGTCGTAGAAGATCTGCATAGAGAGTGACCCGTGTACATAAGCGGATTTGATAAACCCAAGTAGGTTGCAACTATGCTTGATATCTTTCCAAAAGTGTTTTTGCCTACTGGTTGAGACGTGCATTTTCCTTTTTTTCGCTTTCTTTTCGGAACACCATGCTCTGAAGCGATTATAAGCCGCATCATACAGATTTCTAGATTTCGCTGGTAGCAAGTTAAGAATCACTGCAGAAGCAGTATCAACAATTTCTCGAGGTTCTCCCTCGATTTCTTGTTCCATCACCGTTAACAATTTTCAAAGCTGTATTCACAATTGTCAGTTTGTTTATAAGCAATTTCTTTCTGTCACCATGGTTGTCAAGATACGAATTCCACAAACTACTAATTATTACAGATCGCTTTGACGAAATTTTTATTCTTCCTTAATTTTCGTGTTTTCATCGGCGTAAAAAATAGTATATACACCTCGGGACCGAATACTATTTTTCCCGCGGTGCTTTGTAGCTCTCGGGCTTCGCCCTCGAGCTACAAAGCGCACCTTAGGAAAAATCTAGCATTTCTGCCCCTTGGCCTATAATGTACTATTTCGTATAATTTAATGTTACTACTTGTGTTTTGTTTGTTCTGAGGTTCTGCCAATACTTTGGTTCCTAGATTTAAAATACAATAAATTAGCCGATTAAGCATACGGAAAATGATTTCCTAATTTTTCTGCACTATGTTCTCATGAAACCCATGCATGGTTTAGATGGTTGCAAAGAGAAAAAAAAGTAAGATTTCTAATGATACATCACATAGCCATGTTGCTATTTAAAAAAACGATCAAGATGGCGGCGGCGCTCAAGAACTACAAGTACAAAAAATCTTTATTTTTACTCTAAAATATGTGAAACAATTTAAAATTCTTTTTTCCCATTTTCAAATCTATATCTAAATCAGTTTTAGCAAGAAAACTTTATTGGTTCCATCTTTAATACTGACCCTGTATATGTGCATTTGGAAAATGCAAGGGAAATAGATATAATTATTTGATTACTTTGGTTTAAAGTAAAGCAGTGATGTCTAACTTTAGCGCTGTACGAAACGCAATTATTTAATTCATTAGATGAATACTTATAATGAAATGGAAATTACCAAAAATCTATGCAAAACTATATTTGTAAAGATGACTTATGCGGAGGCATTAAACACGAAAACTTTAATATTTTTTAGAATTTCGCACTTTAATACCTTATGTAGTTTCTATGAATGTACAGGCACCTGAAGCATTTATATTAAAGTAAAACGTTTACGAAAGAAATTCTATTCTTAATCTAATAAGAAGACAATGCTTGGATCGCAGACAATTTTATAAGAAATTAATTTGTTTAGCATTTTATTACCTCCTTACACCGGAATCCATAAATCTCTTAGCTGACGCTATTTTCAAACCAACTTACCCTTGTTCCAGCAGTAACAAGATTCTTCCATTATGTTTTTCATTTTCAGCAGATTTTCTTCTGTATCCCTCTTTTTAGAAGTAATTTCTTTTTTCGCCACTACCCGGTTTCGCGTGATGATTTATTCTTGCTAGCTTTACTTGAATCCTGTCTTTGTATTCAGTTTGATCGTATTGGGGATTGTATATGTTATTAAGTCGCTATAAAACATGGTTTGCGTATTTTTTCAGTTGCAAGCATGTATTCGTAATTATATTTCTTAAAAGGTAATACCTTTTTGTATTTTATTTACCGAAGTTATCAATATGATACAATACAATAAGAACAGTAACAAATATAAAAGGTCACGTATATACGTGTATTGTATGCGTGTTTTTGATTACTTCATAATGGTTTACTCAGCATAAACATTACAAAATTAAAAATTTATTTCAAAAACAGATTCAACCACTGAATGTCCAGTTGGTTCAACTTATAGGTGTAAAATTTGATTCAGTTCTAATTTCTGTATCGTAGTCACTAGAACTTAAAACACAAACCTCAAAGGTAAAACATAAAAGTTCCAAACATTTGGTATCTATTTAATTCCAGAAAGATTTTTGTACTTTGCATATCTGAAGATACACCTAGTTTAAATACTATTGGTTCAGTTCCAATTTCTACATCGGTTGTTAGAACTTAACACCACACACCTCAAAATAAATATACAGGTTCAAAAAATTTAGGAATCTGTATAATTCCTTTAGATACAGTTCTGTACTTTGCATATGTAATAAAGGTACATGTGGTTTTAAAGCCCTACAATAAATACAGGTTCTACCACTGAATTTCCAACTGGTTCAACTTATGGCGGCAGCAATTGGTGTAATTACAATTTCTGCATCAGTCACTAGAACTCAACATTACAAATCTCAAAAGTAAAACATACAGGTTCGCAAAATTTAGAAATCTATTTATTCCTTTAGATGCAGTTATGTACTTTGCATATGTAAAGGTACACGTGGTTTTCAAACTCTAAAATTGAAAAACTTCACAAAAAACAGATTCAACCACTGAATATCCAACTGGTTCAACTTATGGATGTATAATTGGTTCAGTTCCAATTTCTGAATCAGCCACTAGAACTCAACATCTCAAATCTCAAAAGTAAAACATACAGGTTCACAAAATTTGGAAATCAATTTAATTCCTTTATAACCATGTCTGTACTTTTCATATGTAAAAGTACACGTGGTTTTAAATACTGTAAAGTTGACAAACAATACCAAAAAACATATTCAACCACCGAATGTCCAACTGGTTCAACTTATGGATGCACAATTGGTTCAGTTCCAATTTCTGCATCAGTCACTAGAACTCAACATCACAAACCTCAAAAGTAAAACATACAGGCTCACAAAATTTGGATATTTATTTAATTCCTGTAGAACCATTTCCGTACTTTTCATATCTAAAAGTACACGTGGTTTTAAATACTCTAAAATTGAAAAATAATACCAGCTGGTTCAACTTATGGATGAATGAGTATTATCGGTTCAATACCAATTCCCGCATCACTCACTGGAACTTAACATCGCAACCCTCAAAAGTAAACAATACAATATCAGAAACTTTGAGAGTCTGTGTAATTCTTTCGTAAGAACTTTTTCAAATCTAATTTCCGTATTATTCACTAGAACTCATCATAAACCATGAAATCTAAACAAATACAATTTCAAAAAATTTGGTAATCTGTTTAACTACAGATAATAATTGTCGTAATTTTGCTTATTCAACCGCAGCTGCTTGTAATATAATCTATTAGAATAAGTTTTAGTTAGACTTCTGTCGTTTATCTTTAAGTTGCCGGATGGGCTCCAAAGATTTATGTTATTGAAATAAAAGTTTTTAAAAAGACTTTTCGTCCTAAAACAACTATTTTTCGTATGTAGAACAGTCCATAGAATTAGTGCAAAATGTGTATTAAGAAAAAACGCGAAAGATATGTAAATAGATGGTAGTTAGTTAGCGCAATATTATAATTATCTATCTATGTATATTCATAACGTATCACTTCTGTCTGCCGCAAGTGTTTTGTTACTCCAATTTCGCGCTAATAGATGCCGGAATTAAACGCGTTCGCTAGGTAAGGCATATATTCGTATGCGTTTGGTCGGAGGATGTTAAGCTTTAAATTTAAATTAAAAACAAAGATTATAAACTGTACGGCAGTATTATTGGAAAGCACGCTTCTGCGAACCTCTACTCCCAAATCAAATATTCGTCAAACGTTCATTTGTAGAATTGGCTCCTAATCGGGAACAATAAATATTTAAATGATTAGTTAGCGGTTGTCCATATTTTACAAATCACACAACTTGTATCTTGACGCAACCCATTTATTGTTTATAATACGGTGTTTACATACGTGGTGGCCAATGACAGTTGGTTAATGGTGGACAATTTCAACATTTACGTTAGGTAATGTTTTTATAAAAAAAATTAATGATGACGTATAAACAAAAGCGAGAAAAGAATTACGTTAAGAAGTATCTCTTTAAAAAATAGAATTAATGTGTTTCAGGGTTTCGCAGAAAACATGAAATAATAAAATTATGATTTCTCTGTTCGACGGGTTAGGCTTGCCTCCTGCCCGGCATACGTGCACAGAACCTACCCTATTGTAGGTAATTAACAGGTCATTGACCTATACACAGACGAAGAAGAAGGAGAAGATGATTTTTGTGCGGAACTTTATCACCAACCTGTATAAAGTCATAAGATAAAGTTGTAGCCGCCTACGAGTCTATTTGCAAAATTCAGTTGAGTAAAATTCTGTTGGTATTGCAATTTTGTTTAAGAGGAGGTTTATCCATTGCCATTTAAGAATCCTTAACCTTAGCTTCAGAAAACGAGCTGGCAACCATACAATAATGTGAACTAACTTAAATTACCTAGGCAAATTGTTATTAATTGTAGCCTAATGCACATTACTGACTTACTGAAAACAAATGGCTATTACTAGTTATAATATCTATTATTGACACTTATGTAAATATGTACCTCAAAACACAAGCTTTTAGTCCCCATGAGAATCGAGCAGCAACGGGTCTAGAGAATTAATGTGCTGTATGTATTCAGTAATTAAGCCTGTCATGTCAACGTTATCCTATAGGAATTCAGTGGAAATTGCACCAGTATATTGCCCACTGTAAGCTACTTAGCGACTTGTAATCGCGAATTAGCAGAAAGTTACTAATGTACCACAAGAGAACCATAACCACTGTAACTTTTTTTGGAAATACTATAATCATCTAAATAGCAAGGCTTTGCAATACTATCTGCAAGAAGGTACTGTTTTTCTATTTTCTGCCTTGCCGCTTGTGAAGAGTTTCACTGTCGAAACTAGAACACCGACCAAATTTTCGCATAATCGCACTCGTTAAATCTCCGATGAAGGTAATATTGGCAAAATTTCAGGGATATCAACTAATCAAAGACAAGCGCTTTTCGTTTCAAAGGATTTGGTGTTGTAACAATACTCATACATTTAGGAGGTGGAAGTATGAAAAAACCGCTTTAACAATACACAGGGTGTCCCACATTTGGTGTCCAAGAAAACATCTGTCATGTTAACTTTTATATTAATAATAATAATACATAAATAAACAACGATTATTTATACAAATACTTTAAATATGAATATATAGGATTTATAAGGACCATTGTAACTATAGTTATTATAGTATATATAGTATATTATTATAATAATGGAGAGATTTTTTAATATGTTATGAAACAATTGTTAGTTCGTATCATTTGAAACCGACAGATAGTGTCATAATATATCCAAATCAGCAAAATCTATCTAATTGAATGCAGTCTATGAAAGCTACGCAAATTTAGTGATTTCGTATCTTAATTGCCAAACTTCCTTTTCAGTTTCAAAGTGAGTAAACAAAGCGGATTAAAATTTAATAAGGAAACATTGTGCTAAACCCATAACTTCTCTTTGAATTTGAATCTATTTAAATATTTAATTAAAACCCTTTATCCTCTTTGATTAAGACCATTATGCATACAATATGCAGATCACGTTCTTGAACTCCTTGTTTGTAATGAAACCATCCATGCTAGTAGCTAAATTAATTTTTCCCTAATGTTATCATAATATAAATGATTTCATTTAGAAGACGTCTAAGATATTAGTAGAGGAGACATGGGACTCGTTTGACTTTAAAGCAGGTTTGCTGTCGTTAGATGAAATCAGAATAGTTTAGAAAACCCCGTAAATTTTCATACTGTTATTTTTACATTATCTTTAATGATATATTAAAGTTAGATTTATCTAATACTGTCTACTTAAAATTGAAACTTCAAAGATTAAATTTTGTATCTTGTTTAGATATCTAAAAATTTGAAAACTTTATATAGTTTTGTGGATACTTACGGTACATTTACAAAATAGGTTGCATACTCTTTTTAAAAGTGATTTCACAGACTGAGAATGTAAGCTATTTTATATTCAAGAGACGGTGTTGGGATATCGTTTATTTCAAAAGATAGAGAGTCGGTTTAAATTGAGCTAAAGTTAGAAAATTGTATGTTGAACAATCTTCTCATCATATTAGTATTTATTTCGTTCATATTTTCAATTGTGCATAGGACTCCGATTATAGGGAAAAAAACGACATGTTTGACAGATAAAGCAGTTAAGTAATAAAATTGGGAAAACAACATATTTGATTCGTTATTGAGTTATTGAAAAAAACTAAAATTTAACATAAATTAAATTACAAAGAAAAAACTATTAATATTGCCAAAATAGCTATTGTTAACATCTGTTGTCAAATAGGTTGCCTGCTACTTTAAGGCAAACCTTTGCACGATTTATCATGGAAGCACGCACCCTCTGCTGCATATTTTCGTTTATTGACGCCACAGCAGCGTGAATACGAGCTACTACATCTCAACAATCGAGGCAAAGCAAATTGAAATTGTAACTTCTTACGTATACCTAACCATAACAATAAGTTGAATAAAAAAATCAAGACACTGAGAGCATCGGACGAATTAGTTTAACCCTTAAGCTACGGCGTTATTTTGGCCAGCGTAAATTACGGCGTGGGGTAACTGACCGACCCCAGTCTTTTTTTGGCAAATATAAAGAATATGGGTTAAAGCTGCTAGGTAATATTAAAATGAAGCTTATGCATGTAATATTTCATATTTTATTTATTAAATGAACATTAATAATATTGTTATAGCATATTAAAGTATTAAAAGTAAAAAACACTCTCCTTTCGTCTCGTTAGTCCTCGTGGTCTACGCAGGAAGTATTTTTGATGATTTTCTCCCGTCGGTGGACATTACAAACAAACATTTTGAAAATGGTACATCTCATTTGGGCTTTTTTGTCCGCAGACCTTGGGCAGAGACGGCATCAATTGCGGTCGGTCCTGTTCAGGTTCATTATGACTGATATTCACTCCACAAGCTTGAATAGTTCTAACTACCTGCGGATTCTTTTGCAACAGTGGTATTCGTGATTTCATATTTTCAAGAGCTTATCAGCATTATCTGCTCCACCCTCAGTGGCATTATAATCCTTAATCATTATTGGCTTCTGTTATTCTCAATACAATACTACCTGTTTTAACTTACGGCGTTGAAAAATTTTGAAAGGCTACGAAAATCTCGAAGAGCGATGGAACGCAACACAATTGGAGTAAACTAAAGTACAAAGTATCTAACGCATGGATTGGACAATACACTGGTGTGAAAGATGTGGTAGAAATAGTGGCAACGAGAAAATGGAGTGCTGCAGGATACATCATGAGGATGAGGATAGGTGGACTAAAAAAGTTCTAGAATAACGACCGCGACAAACCAAAAGTGGTGTAAGACGACTATCACTCCGATGTTCTGATGACATCACAAGGAATGACGGAACAGTATGGCAGTAAGAGAAAACTGGAAGACTATATGGAAGACCTATATACAACAATGGATAAACGAAGGTTGAAGGAGAGAGCCTCCTAGGAATTTTGTCTTATCAAAGCTAACTACTATATACGGGAACAGCAGAAATTGTAGCAATTATTTATGCAAGCATTTTTAAAATTAAAACAATACTATTCTACAGCGAATTTTAACAAAAAATTTTATTGAATATTTTGTTTTCAGGGGTAAAGCAATAATGAATTTTAGTAGTGATTATTATTGGGGATTAGCAAAATATGTTATCATTTTACACATTTCACACCTAATCAAACACAAGTATTATAGATAACATCCTAGATCAGGGATGAGCAACAAGCGGCCCGCGGGCCGCATGCTGCCCGGCTCACTTTTTCGTGCGGCCCGTCAAAGCTTTACTTTTTAACTTTTTAAATATATATTTCTTTGTGTTAAATTAGAAAAAAGAGCATTAAATTACAAAAAATATATGAATATATTTTAAAGAAGTTCCGATTTCATAAAAATTGCACTTTTGAAGAAGCCATTCACACAAATCGTGCCTACGTACATAATCCGCTGGTTGCAAACCTTGAACGCGTTGAACGTGGTAAAGGTATAGTCCCTGATCCCGCAAAATCCACCAAACAACAGAATGGGAAACGCCAGTTTGTAACGCAAGTCTTCCAGTGCTAACACTAGGACTTTCCTCCACTAATTCCAAGACCTGCTGTTCTACATTAACAACCCTTTCTACTCTTCCCGTAAATGTTGGACTGCTATAGTAAATGTACGGCTGTTTGGAATGCGGCCTTGAGGATATCGCTCTTAAGTACATTTGCCTTGCCCGTAGAGCGTTTCCTTGAGCTTCTTCGTAAATAAGAACAACATCAGTAAGTTTAATGTTCGTAAAATTTTCCATTTTGGTAGAAACACTGCTTTCCAGCTTCAACAACAGACTGAATAGAAATTACGGACGTACCTAATAGTATGGGTTTGTGTCAGGCAATAAGAAAGTTTTTTGCACTTCTACCTTACTCTGCTTTGCATAACATGTCTTTGAACTCAAATTTTTGTTATCCTGCGGTATTCAAACAATTTTGGGTCAAATTTTCAATTATTATTTTCCCATATCTTAAGGGTCCCATGACCAAAGAAATGTTTTTTCTAGTTTGTGTATATTGTAATTTACCATCGGATTTAATATTTGTACCTATTTCTGATACACCCTGTATAGACCAATTGGTTGCAAAGAAGCAATGCCAAACTTCTCATTAAAATTTGTTTAAGATTTCTTCCCATAATAATTAGTTTTTGATTTCTTTTATACTATTTCTATTATATGTTTTATTTGTGTTTTTTTTTTATAGAGTTGTTATTTTGTTCATTTTGTTAATAACGAGATAATGGGAGTTTATCATCTAGTGTTCATATTTTAATACGTTTCTTATATGCCGCCCGTACAACATTTTTAAATTTGTAGTTTGCCCATTGTAAAAAAAGGTTGCTCATCCCTGTCCTAGATGACACCGATAACCAAAAATCAGAAAACATCACCCCTGTTACGTCAAAGGAAGTAGCCGAGGAGATTAGAACAAACTTAAATCCAAAAAAAGCACCAGGATTTGATTTGATCATCGGTGAAATTCTGAAACAACTGCCAACAAAGGTATAGTCATGCTCACATATCTCTTCAACGCAGCATTTAGACTGAAGCATGTCCCAAGCTGCTGGAAAGTAGCTGAAGTAATCATGCTGCCAAAACTAGGAAAACCACCAAATGATGTAAAATCTTACAGGTCTATTTCCCTACTGCCAATAGTTTCAAAGCTATTCGAAAAGCTGCTACTCAAGAGATTAAAAACTCTAATAGAAAACAACAACCTAATTCCTGATTACCAATTCGGATTTAGGCAAAAAAATTCAACGATCGACCAAGTCCATCGGATAACGGATATAAGCGAACGTGCACTCAAAGAAAAAGTATGTTCAGCAGTTTTCTTAGATGTGGCACAAACCTTCGATAAAGTGTGGCATGAAGGCTTGATATGCAAATTGAACAAGGTGCTTCCGAAACAGTATGTAGAGATACTGACTTCATACATCTCGGTCAGACTTTTTAGAGTCAAACAGGTAGACGAATACTCTGACTTGAAAGAAATAAGAGCGGGCGTACGTCAAGGGAGTGTCCTTGGCCCAATCCTCTATTTACCATATTTATTTATTTATTTATTATGAACAAAACAGGCGCGAAGCCTAATTACATTGCTCGACATTCACTAACAACAATAACATGCAAAATACCAGTAAAATAAAGAAAAAATGTATGATATTAATAGAGTTGAAAAAAGAAAAAAAAACAGTAACATAAATAACAATAATAACAACTAATTGTACCCACTCATACACAGATGAAACACAGAATTTACTCAGCGTACAATTTTTTTAATATATGCTTTATATTGTGCTACTGTAAGAGTAAATATATTGATTTGAAAGTTATTCATACTATCTAAATAGTTAAACAATGAACATATTCTTGTGATAGTTGAATTTTCCTTCACTTGAGTACGACAACGATGTATATAAAAAATATTTTTCTTACGAGATCTGTAAGCTGGTATATAGAATGATATTAATAACAAAAGGTCAATGAAATTACGCAATATTTTGTATAAGAATGTTAAATTAAATATCATACGTCTTTGCGAAAGTTTTGTGATTTCTAGTTCACGTCGTAATCCCGCATAAGATTCGAAACCGGGGTATCTGCGATATTATAGTATAGGAACTTCAGGAATTTGTTTTGCACTGTTTCCAGTGCATTTGCATAAATTGCCGTACCAGGATCCCATACTACAACCGCGAATTCCAGTTTCGATCTTACTAATATATTGTACAATGTTTTAATAGCCGAAAGATTGCTAAAATTTTGACATGTTCTCATTAAGAATCCAAGAGATCGTATTGAGTTATTAACAGTGATTGATATATGTTCATTGAATTTTAAGTTAGTTGTAAAATGCACACCTAAGTCTTTTACTGTCTCCACCCTCTCTAAGACAACAGTATTCATAATGTAATTTCGGCCAACCACGTTCTTGCAAAGACTGTATGTCATCACTTTGCATTTGTCTGCATTGAAATACAGTTTGTTTTCTTCGCTCCATGTTGTAACAGAATTAATGTCGTGTTGTATCAGCAGAGAGTTGGGTGAGTCGCGCGACTTTAGAATCAGCTTGAAGTCGTCCGCAAACATTAAAAATTTACAGTTCTTTATACAATTGGATATGTCATTAATAAAAATTAGAAAAAGAAGAGGTCCCAAGTTGCAACCTTGAGGGACTCCCGATGGCATTCCATAAACTTCCGAATAGTTTGCCCCTGTGGTGACGTACTGCGCCCTCTCTTGCAAATAAGATCGAAACAATTCAAGTAGTGAAAGTGAAAGATTAAATGTTCGTAGTTTTTTTAACAATATATCGTGGTCCACTCTATCAAACGCCTTCGAGAAATCCGTGTACACTACATCCACTTGATCGTTTTCTTCGAAGGCGTTAGATACGTAGTCGACAAATAGAGTTACATTAGTTTGCACCGACTTCCCTTTCATAAATCCGTGTTACTCGAAACAAATTTCTGACTTGACATGATAATACAATTTTGTATAAAGGAGTTGTTCAAAAACCTTATCCGGAGCGGAAAGTACAGATATAGGCCTATAATTCGATATTCTTCTGTTTATCACCCGATTTATGAAGTGGATTGACTCTCGACGTCTTCCACACGCATGGAAATGTGTTTGATTTTAAAGCTACACTCTCAATACAGCCAAATTTTTAGAGCTATTAAGGAACGACATCATTCCGGCAATAGACAACTTAAATATCGATGACCCGTGGTTTCAGATGGATGGAGACCCTCCGCATTCCACGAATGCTATAAGAAACTAAACGACAGGTTCCAGGACGTTGGATAGGAAGATTCGGTCTTATACCGTGGCCCCCGCGTTCTGCAGATTGTCGCCCAATGACTTCTTTGCTTGGGGATATCTGAAATCAAAAATGTGTACAAATATTCCAATACAAAGTATTGATGAATTAAAAGATCGCATACGTACCAATGCAATAGCTTGAATCCCGACTTTCTTGCGAATGCTGTGGGTGCTTTTCAACACCGTTTAGGTTATTGTTTAGACGTAGAAGGTGGCCATTTCGAATACTTGTTGCAACTGTTGTTTTTATTTTCATTTCCGTTTTCTGTTATTGATATTTAATGTTTTACAATAATAATCGTCCTTGTTGTTCAACTCATTTTGATTTACTTATTTAATATTAACACTGCATTAACATAACCTTCATACTCAAATAATTCACAACTACAGTGACGTTTGCTTCTGCTTTTAGTTGTGCGTATAGTTGGTTACCTACATAATAGGCGTAATTGACGCGTTCTTTTTAAAAGTATACATAGGCACTGTATACTAAAAATAAAAATTCCCTGTATGTATTTTTTAAACTTCATACGCATAGCTTAATACCTTTCCAATAAACAAATTCTTATATACTAATATAATAACTTAAGGTTCTACGGAATTAACTAGAAGCCATTTAACCAGCTAAAGGAAAGCAGTGCGAATAGCATATTTTTACACCATTTAAATTGTGTTTATTGGAATATAATAGCTACTCATTGTGGGCGAAAACCCGTCAGGTTATAGCGTGTGTTCCTGATCAATCAATTTATTGCTAACCAACAACGTGTTCGTATCCACAAAATTTCCGTACAAATTGCTACAAAAGCTGCATGTAATGTGCTGTTTGTTTCTGAGAAGCGCGTGTCGAGTGGCATGAAAATCAATAACCCCTCACTCAATCACCTATCAAGCTCTAATTTCCCTTATTTTATAGATGCAAAGGCATACCGAATAATTCTCACACGTTAAGGTAATTAAACCTTAAATGTACACGCATCATCGCGCAAACAGAGGAAATCACAAATCTGTATTTAAGCTGGCTGTATTAGATACTTATTTCCAAACTACGTTTTTCTTGTTTGATCAATTTTTAAATGTTGAACAAAGTCAGAATCATTTTCAAAGGGCTTAACTGCATCCAACGCGTAGGTTTGAAATTCCAACCACGTTTATGGGTTTTTTGAATATCGTGTTCGCTTTATTGAACATTTTTCTTGTCCGATGAAGAATATTCGTGCTATACTCGTGAAACTTTCAATACTGAAGGTATGAAGACATGCAATGGCGAAGTTATTCAAGGTTGAAAAAAGTTGTAAAATTTGAATTCGTTAGATTCAACTTCAAAGCCGTGAGCACGAAATGTTGACTGTTTGGAATATAAATCCGGCATATAGCGTAAAGCTTTAAATTATGCAGATATGGAAGCTTGCTTGCTGCTATACCTTTTGGATATAATTTGAAAAATACCCTCGGAATAAAAAGTTATCTCCGCCCTAACGCGCTCGTTCAAAAATATGCGGAGAATTTGTAATCGGTGGAAGCTTTTGTGTAAAAATTATGTAATTAATTTCATGACACCAGTTAGACAAAAATACTTGAGCTGGTGATAAAGGAGGAATTCGAGAAAAGTGATAAAGAAAAAAGGCTTCACAATGTAAAACAATTTTAAACCTCTCTAAAACTGTTCTTTTTCATCTTCACGAAAATATATTAAAATTGTACGAAGAGCTTTTCACTTTAAGCGGAGCTATTAAAAAAGTTCTGTGTTCGTATAACGTGAAAAACGAACGTAATACATTTACGTTAATTCTCTTTCATAGCACTTATTATACATCGTGGTGAGAAAGTTCCGCACAAAATTCGTAATTTTGTTACTTATTTAATGTTACGTCAATTTTGTTTTTTAAAAAGGCACAGAAAGAATCGTAGCAGCTTGAAGTCAGGTGATCGTGCAGAATACTCAAACGGTTCTCGCCGTTCTTTCTATGGGTCATGTGAAATCGCAAGTTTACAGAAGTAGCCCAAACAATTTAGACGATTTAAGGCGTCGGATTCGTTTAGAAATAGAAAGTATCAGCCTGAAAATTATTGCGCATGAGATACAAAGTACCGGTCAGTGCCAACTGGTTAATGGTGGACAATTTAAAAATTTCTGTTGGGTAATTTTGTTCATAATCTTCTTATTTTCATTAAAAATAAATTCTGAATTGTTTGAACTTTGTGTATTTTTCTCAAAAAAAATGTTATGTTGGGATACCAATTATTTTATATCACCATTTAACTGGTGAGATCTATCAAAATTAGAAGAAACAGAATGGCGGGCCATACAATTTTTTTTTACATTATAGCCCAGAAACATTATCCGATAGAAAAAAATTTGGTGGGGAAGTGCCTTTTTTAAAAGTAAAAATTAACGTGTTATAGGGTTTGCCCAAAATATTAAATAACAAAATTATTAATTTTGTGCAGAACTTTATTATCGCCACGCTGTATTTGTTTTTCACGTTCAATTGGAGATCATTCTATACAATATTTGTGAAGGTTAAAGTGCCTACTTGACATTCAGAAGATTGTGGGTTCTAATTTAGCTCCTGATTTTATCATAGGAATCTTCCAATTTTAATCATTAATTACAATTAATTATTGAAAATATCATAAACTTGGTCGATTAATGCAGTCTAAATTTTCTTTGCAAGTTTTACGTTCAGTTTAAATTAACTTCATACAATCATTTTTATGGTAGAATTCAATGAAACGTCTTTAAACTTGAAAATTAAGTAGGCGAACCCTTGGGCTACACCACACGCTTTGTTTGGTAACTTCTTAGAAACTAGTCGCTTTTTGATCAACGTGCAAGAGAATGTTACATCCGTGGTGGCTGTTTTGGTTAGTGGTATCAACAGTGATTGTGTTTTAAATTTCCAAGTCTAGTATTCATTTTGCGTCGATGTTAGTCTGATACATTTATGCGAATATGTGTCGTATATAATAGACGCGTGAAGGTTTGCGAAGAATACCGTATTAATATATAAATAATATATTGTTACTTATATATAGTACTAGAAATTTTATCAAAAATCCGTTCCATTTTTTAACCAAATGCCTTGACAAATTAATGCCAAAATTGTATTTTGTTCAAATAACAACATTTGGAACTTGGTAGTAAAGTAATGAAGTCAGGGATTTACCGAATCGACTGTTCTCACTACAATCGAAAATATGGACATATTAAAGGTAATATTGAGATTAGGTTTAAAGAACGTGTATCTCTTTTCAAAAATAATAGGTTCCATAAATTAACTTTGTCCACCATCTTTACGGGACAAAACACGGTATAAAATTAGAAGATCTAAAATTGTTAAGGAAAGTGTCTTCAATAATAGAACTAAATTGCTATAAATAGGAAAGATCTTTTAAATTTAGAGAGTTTAAATTTAATTTATTCATTGGAAATCTGCCATTCATGAATCGTAAGAAACCCTAACGGGGAGTTAGTATTTAGGTTTCTGTTTGTTTGTAGATTAGCATTGGATTTCCATTGTTGAAGACAACTTATCTTCAAAGGTATACTTCAGGCAAAGTTTCTTTGGATAGTTTCAAGTTTATCAGTCCCTACTAAAGATGGCAACTTAATCGCCGAAATACGTATTTACGGGATTTCTAAGTTTTGACATTTGATTCACCGCCCCGTTTTATCCTATAAAGCAGGGGTGGCCAAACTTTTGATCACTACGGGCGACCTGTTTTTTTAAATTGTAGGCGGCGGTCTACCAACATCTTATGTGTTACATGATCATAAGAAAAGTAGTAATTTAAAGCCAAACATAAGTTTAAATTTAAAATAAATATAGATAATACTAATACATATTCAATATCAAGTTATTTTAATAAGAGAAAATAATGATTTCTTCTCACAAACTAATTAGTTCATAAATAAAACAATATGTTCTTTTATTTTCTTATTATTAATGCGAACAATGTTATTGTAAATACATATTAACTATTATTTTTTATGTCGTATCAGAGGACGCGCTGGAAACATGACATTGCATATTTTCGGCAAGCTTTTCATATTGTGGTTCATATGTACTTTTTTTTTCTCATTCATTCATACTGCCGTCCCCCCTCCCCTGGAACCGCTTTCGCATTACTTCAGGGTGGTGTGGGCGTCCCCACACTAACCATTCATGCAGCATGCACCCTAAACTTAACTAACTGAAATGCGGTCGCCCCAGCTGAGATTCGAAACCACAACGGAACGAGCGCAATTCAGTGTGACCTCGAGTGGCAACGCGTTGCTGCGCTAGACCACCGAGGACCCTCCTGGTTCATATGTACTTAAAGCTATTCGTAAACATGCTGCCAAATGGTCATCTGTCAAACGGGAGCGATGTTTTGTTTTGATTGCATTCATGGTAGAAAATGTTGTTTCACAGAGGTAAGTAGAACCGAAAAAGGTTGTTAAATATGCTGCACAGCTCCATAAATATGGATATGTTTCTTCACAAAGTAAATTCCAATAACAATTTTGAGACGAAGCTCTTGATTTCAAAAATATATCGCATTTTAAGTTAAGGATTTCATTCCTAACTAGTATTTGGTTCACATCCAAAAATTCTTTTGATATTATTGATATTTCTTGTATGTTTATTTCATCATTGAATGGGAATGACATGAATAATATTATATCCTCTATTTTTGAAATATCTTTAAATCTTCTATCAAACTCATTTCGTAACAGAGACATCTTATTAGCATATTGATAGTATTCATATAAGTTTGTATCTTTTTTTCTCTCATTCATACTACCGTCCCCCCCCGGAACCGCTTCCGCATTACTTTAGGGGGGTGCGGGCGTCCCTTACATACTAAACATTCATGCAACATGCACCCTAAACTTAACTAAGCAAATGCGGTCGCCCCGGTTGGAATTCGATCGCCCCAACGGAGCGACTGCATTTGCTGTGACCTCGAGTGGCCAATGCGTTCTCACACTAGACCACCGAGGTCCCTATAAGTTTGTATCTGTAGATTTAGTTGCCATATTTTCGAATTGTTTTAAATCTCCTCTCCTCAATTGTTCATATAAGACAGGCGGGCGACTAGGAATAGGTACGCGGTCGACCAGTCGACCGCGGTTGACGCTTTGGCCACCCCTGCTATAAAGAATATCTCAGTGAATTTCTGGTACAGGTCTACAATTCAAATTTGATGCAAATCATATAATCCGTATTTGAATAACGAAGCACTAAACTGGTAATTTTCAAATATATCAAGTCAATATATAAAAATTTGTGCAATACTTTCTGGCTTTTGTTATATTACAAAATTTAATTAAAATCCTCAATAGTCGCTTTATTTTATGCAGGCATCTTTAAAGTGGTTCTATTCTATTTTTTGTTTTGTAAATATGGTTCTAATGATTAGTGGGCTATCAAATTACTTGAATTAATGCCAATTGTATTAAAATCTAAATAAAAATAATCGTAGCACTCTTAATTTTGAAACAAAAAATTCACTTTATGTTGGGACGCCCTATAACATTATACTTTCAACGCTAGAAACATATCTAATAAACGCTTCTGGCTCCGAAGTTTCTTCTATTAACTTCATCCGAAGGGGCCTCGGTGGTCTAGCGCGGCAACGCGTTGCCACTCCAGGCCACACGAATTGTAGTCGTTCCGCTGTGGTTTCGAATCTCAGCTGGGGCGACCGCATTTCGGTTAGTTATGTTTAGGGTGCATGCTGCATGAATGGTTAGTGTGTAAGGGACGCCCGCACCCCCCTGAAGTAATGCGAAAGCGGTTCCGTGGGGGGAGGCGGGGGCGGTAGTATGAATGTATGAGGAAAAAAAACTTTATCTGACGCTTTAACGCAAACTAAGATATCCACTTGTTGGCAATTATTTTCACCCTTCATCGGAACTGTTTCCTACCCGTAATTATTAAGTCATATTTGATAGTGAAATTCGTTCATAGTAATTCATTGCAATGAATGTATTTGTTGCGAACGTAGACGCGCATGTATCACTTTCTAGTCACGGTGATCGGTACGCGATATTTCAGGATGGTTTAGCTTGTATTTAGTGCACATCCCAATCACAGGCATGACAGATGACAGCAAAGCTGCCTTTTGTTTGGATACAATTTGGTTACTGGTATCAAGGTGGCAGCACGTATTGAGCAATAATTTTTCGTCATAGACCTTAACGTGAAAATTGAGGAAAAGTAAAAATTATAAATTGTAATTAGTAAATTGTTTTTAAGAATGCAAAATCTGAATAAACAAGAAAATGCTACCAAACAAAAAGCTCTGTAAATACACGCTTACAAAAATGTCTACTCGTATAATAAAATTCGGGCCTGTGAGCTTTTTATGAAAAAAAAAATGTAATATTTGCTTTAACCCATTCCTGACCTGCTGGTAGGAAATGTATAAATAAAAATATTTTGTGGAAACGTGGCGCTTAAATGGAAAATAAATCGTCGGAATAATTCAAACCTCTCCTATAAATAATACCTGCATTTGAATATAGAATACTTCTACGATTCGAACCATAAGGTATTTCGTTTATCGCGAATGCAGAATAAAAAGGAAAAGATAAATAGATAACGTAGTTATGTAAATGTAACTTCAAAGCGTGTTTTTGGATAGAATTCGCAACTCTCGGGAAAATGCGTTACCATTCGCAAATGAAAAACAGCAGAGTCGCTCGCTAGCTTTATTGACATACATTTAATAACCCAGTCTAGATTCGTCAATGATTTGATTTTTTGCTCGAGGAAATTGCAGAATTTCCACTGATTTTCCTTTTTGGAAATATAACAACGTGTTTGTAGCCGATCGTTAAACAAAACAAAGTTTGTGTATTTAGAAAACGAAAACTTTTAAGTCAATAAGAAGGGGGAGTTGAGAATTGCAAGGGGAAAGCGAAGAAAATGTACCGTAATGAGTTTCCTGTTAACGCTAATTGATTTACTTTGTAACAATGTGTTTTCTCAGTTTTGTTGGCTATAAGTATTTGTGGAACACGCAACAATGAACGTTGCAAAAAAAAGGTTAATTAAACTGTTCGGAGCTTGTTAAATTGGATGTGTCTAAATGTCATATACTTTTTTACTATTTGTAACTTTCAAATAAGCACGCTGAAACTCCCGTGAGTTAGTGAACATATTAAAGGATCCACAAAGCACATACATACTTCGTAGACAATCTGCGGTAACCCATCATGACTCGATTCCATTTTCTTCACGTACGTCCCATGTCTACAGCATTATTCATGATCAGGCTCATTTAGAGAAAAATTCGTTGAAGTGTTCCTCGTTTATGATAGTTTACTTCGTGACTTGACTTGTTCGGGCACGGTACCCGCTTTGAAAAATGTTTTCAAAATTAATTAAAGTTGTTAATTTTTATAACGCCACGAAAATATGTTTGTTGTAGAATACGTATAGTGTTTACACTATGGCATAAATTCGCTAGTATCGTTAATTAACGTACGTCGCAAAGTATATGTTTTAAATTTTTTTTAGTGTAGTAACGCTGTTTTTCGCCGGTGCGAGGTGTGGGAATTTTTACAAACTAATGGTAATAATTAACTTAACACTCAACGATAGGGTTTCAGAATTGGTTATGTGTACTTATCAAGGGTAATTTCTTGAAAGCTTGAAATCTTACAGCTTCAAACATGTATGCGGTTCTTTCATACAGCAAACACACAAACAGATAAGCCCCATTTCAGAAAACAGCGCAAAGCATGGAACACTAGCAACATTACATTACTACATTAGTAATGCAGGTTCTACATTTCATACTAACAGTCCTACGTAGCATCCAGTAGGTCACCTTCGACACCATGACAGGACCGTCTCTAGTAGTTCTCTTTCGGGGTCGGTGATCTTGACAAAGCCGTCTTCAGTGAATATTGTCTGATGTACCTAACCTATACCGGGCAACTGGAATGTTATCGCCGGGAAATGGGCGTACTCATGCCATTGTGTGCACCAAACGTTCTCCATCATTCCCAGTACGTTCACATAAGGCTCCACAAAGCACCCAGCAAAGTGCAATACAGAGATCACTGGCTACCACGCTCGGTCAGTCAGATCGGGATGAGGTCCAATGACCACGCCGACTCACTAACCCTCCAAATATTAAGCAACTTAGAAAGAAATCTTAGCGGCTATTGACTCCCAGAACCATTGGCGAGCTCTCAGGCTGCCAAGCACACTAACACAGTAATTTCCGTTACCAACTGTACTACAGCATCAGAAATATTAATATTATCTACAACTTCATACAACAACTACTACAGCACATATCAAGAGCTCCTCTACACCACCTTACAGGAAGGCTTGGCAATAACCATAAACATAGTTTTAGTAAACAAGGCAGGTAGTGTATTACCTACGTTTACCAAAACACATTTATTGGCAAATACAAGTGCATACAAAATTTTAAATTATTGGTCCGAGTTGAATAGAATTTTAAATTCATAAGTTTATGACAAATACGTACATAAGTATTTTTAAACTTTAAAAAATATTTTTACATCTAGAACCCGTAACGACATTTATGACACCTATTGTTTTATCGCCCCGTATATCGAATCAATAAGCGTTCAAAAAATTAATAACTAGCAACCCTTCCTACAAATTTAATAATTTTTGTCAAATTCTCTAGGTTCAGAAATACGGCCGTTGTGATTTTTTCAAACATTTCTACTCAAGATTTATTATTTTTACAATTTCTTAGATATGAGTACAAAACATACTATTTCAAAAAGGTCAAAAGGATTTGATTAAATTCTGTAATGAGGGAGAAGTGTAAAAAACTTACAAACTGCTTGTTGTTTATTAACAAAGTTGGCCTGTGCGGCTTTCTTGGAATTTTTGAAAATTTCGAGTATCCTCAAAAATGGTTACTTCTATAGGTTTACCGATTACCCTATTTAATAGTGCTTAAGCCACAAAATTATGGCGGCAAAAACATTTTTGAAAAATAAATAAATTGCAAATTGAAATTTGGAAAAATAGTGTTTATTTGCTTGGGACCGAGTGTCGCAAGACTTCTATGTATTTACGAAAATTGTAGGTTTAATAGCTTATAACGTAAAAGTATGCTAGCGAGTCATCATTCTAAAGCAATTTTTGCGTACATTTCAAATAGAAATAAAGATCGTATCTATCCGTTTAAAAAACTGTAGTCCATATCACTGTAGTGATGCGACGTTCTAGTGGTGTAAACTAAAACTTAAAAAAGATTTTGTGTGTCCTTATTTTTTAAACCAACTAATACAGAAATTACCATTGAAAGTATGGGATAATCCAAGCTATATATTTTGTTATGTTACTTGATATCCCCACTAATAACTCTTAGCTGTGTTAGATTTGAGGATTGGAGCTGTCCATTATACAGGGTGTATCAGAAATAGGTACAAATATTTAAACCAGTAATAGATTTACTCAAGTAGAATTCAATGGTACTATTCATTTTTCAAAAATCATTAGGTTTATTTTTTTGATTAAAAAATAAAACAAAATTTTGTTTGAGAACTGCTGATGATACATAGAAAATTCATTTAAGCTGTAGAAGGTTATTACCTAACTGTAAAGTAAATCCAAAGTGGCAAACACGTACAAACTTGTCTGGCTTGTGATAAACTACGGAACTGGGAGGGGTCAAGGTTTAATTGAAGCAGTTGGACATTTTTGTAATTAGAAGGCATTTAAGAATTTCATTTACCGCTAAATTAAATTTTTGTGTTTTCACTTTAATCATGGGGTATAAAAATTATAAACAAGTGCTGCTTCATGCAAAAGAAAATTCCAAACGCATAAAGCATTTAAAAAAGTACTAATTTATTTCAGAATGCCCATCATTTATTTAAATCAATTTAACATAACTGGAAGAAAACATAAAAAACAGTTTACCTGGTTGATACGTGCCATAATCCCGTAAATGTTGGACTGTTCTAGTACGGCTGGTTGGAATGCGGCGCTGAGGATATAGCTCTAAGTACATTTGCCTTGCCCTTAGAGCGTTTCCTTGTGCTTCCCCATAAATAAGAACAACAGTAAGTTCAATGTTCGTAAAATTTTCCATTTTGGTAGAATCACTGCTTGCCAGCTTCAACAACAGACTGAATAGATATTACTGACCTACCTAATAGTATTGGTTTGTGGTAGGTGATAAGAAATTTTGCATAACATATCTTTGAACTCAAATTTTTGTTATTATCCTGCGGTACTCAAACAATTTTACGTCAAATTTCAATTATTATTTTCTCATATATAAGGGTCCCATTGCCAAAGAAATGTTTTTTGTAGTTTGTATATATTATAATCTACTATCGGATTTCATATTTGGACCTATTTCTGATACCCCTTGTATAGTGCCTTGTTTTAAAGTTCATATATACAAGTAGAAATATGATCTAGATAATATCGTATATTAGGAGCGTAATGTAGAGGAGCTCCATCCTGTTGGTACTGAATTTTATAATTTTATAAATCTGGTTCTTCTTCATGAAGGAAGAGTATCACTAAATCAAGAACAAAATCGTGGAGAAATTTCAGATAACATATGCACGTCACAATTTACAGGGTGTTGTGTATCTGCAACATCCAGTATTGCTTTCCTGTTCACCAATGCCGAGCATTTTGTCTACGTTCCGTTCTATGTCTGAAATTATACTCTCGGGTAACAATGGGCAAAAATAAATTTGTCGATGACTGATGTATTGATCAAATCAAACGGATAACTTGTTTTTAGATACCGATTTTCTTGAATTATCACATCACTTCGTGCATTTTTTCTGTGATATTTTGGGTTGACCCGTTTCAGAAAACTGAGCTATCACGACACGTTGTTTATCTATACTTCTATTTAATTTCGCCCACCGTAGACTGTGTAATAAGTCCATACAGATGGGTGTCATTGAACAGATAGCAACCCTCTTGCTGCGTTCTAATACTTCTACCTTCCTAGCTAACCATAATTAACTTTTCAATATTTGTTAACCGCATAATTGTAATACCAAAATTACAATATTAATTGTCTCTTAGTAAATACTTTCGTTTTCTGCAATTTATTATATTGGAAGAATCTTTTATTTATTTATACAAGGTTATTCCTAGTTTTAGACGTTTGTTTCGTTACTGCTCTGGCATGTTCTACTGGCTACTTCTTTTATTCGCCCTTATCGGCATCCCCATGTGATTTAATAAATGTTTTCTAGGTCAACATTGGAACATGTTTTGTTCTGTGGTTGGTTTATTATAAAATTTGTTTTTTGCAGTGGAATGAAAATACTTTTATTGAATGAAGCATTGCTTCGGGTTTTCCCATTGAACTCTCATCTGTTGTGCTGATACACGCATGATATATTCATTGTTCCAATAATACCATGCGGCGAGATTAATCTATCCATACTTTTTTACACGGCATTGTTTTCGCGACGTGCTTTGTTATTTTTCGAATAATAGCTGAACTGTTTGCATTATCCTTGTTTTGGCAGGAACGTCATATTTAGAATTAAAAAATGCTTCGGAGAAAAAAATTCGGCCCTGTCTTCATTAAACATTAACTAAAACGAAACACTCACAACGGAGTCAGGTTGAAACCCTAACCGCGGTTTGTGAAAATATCTAGGCGGGTACAGATCGAGTCTTCCCAAAGCAAGCAAATTGGTGGCTACTAACGTCAACAGCTTAACAAAATTCTGAAGTGAAAAGCAACAAGAGTGACGTCTAAAAAGGAAATTGACGTTAAGTGACAAACGGTTTTCACTTCCAATTTATCAGAACAGGAAAGGGATGATCCGTAGCGATTCAAGAAAGAATGCATGAGTTTGTAGTTGGTTTGCCAATACTTAAAAGACCACATCTGCTGTCTATGACTAACAAAACCAAATTTTATGCCAGTCGACTAAAAAACTGCATCTTACGTTTTTATATATTTAAAGCAAATATCAAAGCTATAGGTGGTGCTAATTTCTACGTATTAAGGTGCATCAAGTATTTAAGAAATTTTAATCTAGATAATTAAGATATTTTTAGAAAAAATGTTTTCCATATACCTAAGATGTTGGGATTTTTTTTGTAAAAATTGCGTCACATATTTTGGATTACTATTTTTAAATCATACCAATTTGTACCTCTAGCTGCTGGAAAATCACTGCAATTACCAAGTAAAATAGCGTTGCGTAACACAGAATATATTCAACTTCACAACAATCTTTAGGTAATAGCCACCGAAAATTGAAGCAAGTTAAATTTTTTAAATTTTGCTAAATTAGGGTAATCTATTAATTCAAAAATGGATTGCTTTTAATTAATTAAATTTATTGAGTAAATATGTGATCGTAGATAGACAATCGTAGAAGTACACTTTCCTTTCAACCGCAAAATGTTGTAACTTAACGTCTGCTTTTAAAAATCTTGTTGAATGTGTACTCAATTAAATCCAAACAAAACTGAAATGAATAATGATGATCCGCTATTTGAACAAATTATACCATGCATACCTATACAGGATGTTTATTAAACATGCGGCAAAAATTCAAGGGGTTATTCCCCGTACTTTTCTAAGAATATTTTGTCCGTTGATGATTTTTGAAAAGCCGCTTTGTTTCGAAGATACAGGGCGAGAAAAATATTCGACAAAACCAATTTTGATATTTTTCAAATTATTAATGTACCCGAAATAAAAGTATGGCGTACTACACTAGGTTTACCGAGTATAAAAAATTTTTAAAAATGCGTTGCTATATTTTTACAAGATTCTGATTACTAAGAACGGCTGTTTTATCCACTAACAGCTGGCAAGTGCAGACATTGAAAAGAAAATCAGTTTAAACGTGGATTTCATTTGAATACGTCTCGTGATTGATCATTTTGTATGTGTCGAATTTGTTGAGACTGATTGACGTTTGGCTGTTTGACGTGTATTTTCTGTCTTTAATACTTAAACTTTTGTTAGTGAAGTCCTCCATCATGAATCGCTATACGAACGCCGGGATTACTGACATGCATTTCATTTATGGACTTGCTGATGGCAATGCATTACAAGCTAGGCGGTTGTACATTAAACGATTCCCTGACCGTAATGTTCCTGATAGAAAAACCTTCCAAAGTATTCATCAACGTCTTCATGAAACAGGAACGAAGTAGGAAGGTCAATGACAGTAAGAACGGTAGAAGTAGAAGAGAATGTGCTGGACACGATAGAGGAAGATCCAGGTACTTCCACTAAGTAATGGGACTGTTTGGAAAATTCTTAGGGACTACTTGTTGTGCCCATACCACGTACAACGCGTTCAGCCACTTCTTCCTGTTGATTTTCCGCCACGTATTGCATTCCGGCAATGGCTTTTGCACAATTGGTTCAAATCCCTCAACTACTGACGCTGATTCTTTTTACCGATGAAGCGAATTTCTCAAGAAATGCAATAAGGAATTTTCACAATAACCATGTATGGACTGAAGAAAATCCACATGAGGTACTTGAAGATCGTTTTCAACATCAGTTCTCGTTGAACGTTTGGGTTGGAATTGTGTCACTGGCTAATTGGACCGGTATTTCTACCAGGAAGACTTACCGGCGAGGTGTATCGCAACTTTTTAGGACAGACTCTACCGGAGTTTCTGGAGGATGTACCGTTGCCAACAAGAAATGTAATGTGGTTTATGCACAATGGTGCACCAGCGCATTTTAGTGTGGTTGCTCGTGAGTTTTTAACAGTAACATACAGAGATCGCTGAATTGGTCGAGGTGGACCTCACTTATGGTCTGCTCGATCCCCGGACTTAAACCCCCTGGATTATTTTCTATGGGGCCATGTAAAGCGATTAGCTTATTCTACTCCAGTGGAAAATGTGAAAGATTTAAGAAATCGGATAATTGCTGGGTGTAACTCAATAAGAAACGACCCTGGTGTTTTTGAAAGAGTTCGGCAGTCAATGAAGAGAAGATTGGATTCTTGCATCGTAGCTGGAGGTAGTCATTTTCAACAGTTCTTGTAGATTAAGAAACTTTACATGTAAATTTTGGTAATAAAATGTTGTTATTGTCGAAAAATTTTTTCGCCCTATATCTTCGAAAGAAAGCTGCTTTTTAAAAATCATCAAAGGACAAAATATTCTTAGAATAGTCCAGGGAATAACCCCTTGAATTTTTTCTGTATGTTTAATAAACACCCTGTATAATCTAGCATAGTTGTTAAAAGTCAGGTTATAAGAAATGTTATATTTTAATACTCGAGAATTAAGATTAATTCCTCTTTATAAAAATCATCATTTATTTTAGTATATCCGCACGTGAATCCAATTATACGTGCGGTTTGCAACGTGGTGGTAAAAAGATAAAAAAGTAGTTCATTACTCATAGCGCATACTGTTCTTCCTTGTGCAGATGTGAATATTAGTAATAGCCAGGGTCGTACTTTCAATGGGGCTGGCAATTGAAAAAATGGGATGGGGTTGTTGATCTACTCTCCCATCGTGATCAATCCTCGTGGGAGAGAGGCGCCGCATTAACGCAGCCTTCGGGTCACCCATCCAAGTACTGACCGGAGACCACGCTGCCTCAACTCTCCTGATCGTACGGGAACGGGCGACGAATGTGCGCAACCCGAGACCTTAACAAATACTGAAAAATAAAGGAATAGTAAATATCTATTACATATACTGAGTTGTAGGTATCTCAAATGATGAAATAATTTTAAAGACACTAAAAGGTTTTATCCGAATTAAAAACATAGACCATACCTCAAGTTAATAAAAAATCAGAATTTCTCATAAGCACTGAATAATCGTATCAACAAAGATAATATATTTTGCTGTTTGCTGTGAGCAAACCAACCATCAATTCATATTTTAATTGAAAAAGAGTTTACGTCACTCTCTGACCTATGTCGTTTATTGCCTATAAGAGAGTAACATGCAAAGCTAAAGTTAGTAGATGATTGTTAGGGCCTGTTGTATGCAAAAAAAAAGATTAAAATACCAAGCATGTGGCGCAATTTTGAAGAAGACAAACGTCAAAAATTTTTATTTCTATGAGTTTTTGTTTTTTAATTGTTATTTTGATTTAGATGTAGATTGTTGTAAATTAGTATTTTGATTTGAATATTTGAAATTCTGATTGATTTTACGTCAGCATAATCTGGGACAAGAATATTTATAGCAATTTATGATTATTCTAATTATTTAAATATTTTGTAATGTTAAGTAATTTAAGGTTATTGTAAGGATGACAAGAAGGACCATTTACAAGGTAGTACAGTGTTGGCTATAATTACAAACAAAACACTTGACCTGTAATGTCTCATGCTTTCAGTAATAGTCTTTATTTAGGTTCTTTTGAAATATAGGGATAATGTGGTATCTTCTTTGAATAGACTTAAGCCGGATATGAAATAAGAAAAAAATGTATTTATCACTTTTACGATTTATTTTAAAAACATTATGCACACTATTATTCGCGTGCTTAATTACTATTAAATATTTTGTAATTTTCGTCAGCGCGTTTTAAATAAGGAATTTTAAAAAATCGTGGCGCCCCTGGTTTTTCATCTAGAGAATTGTGAAATATCCTTAAAATTTTATTAGGATATCACAGATACCATTGCCTCTACATGTGAAGTTTCAGGCGTCATGCTTTGATAATGCTACTTAGAACGGTTAGCGAAACGTCAGCATTAATCAATCCTACCACGACGCGGTCTAAGCCCGACGAGATGACTTTATTGCGTCTATATTTAACATTTTTTACGGAATCTGTAATCGAGTAATTTTTAATATCGACGATTCTTTTGCTTTAAAAAGGGAGCAAAATACATTTTCACAAAAATGACTATATATCTGTGGATTTTCCAGTATAACTAAAAATAGTTTTCTTTGCTTACGGATTTTCCTAATAGCCGTGAATACCGAGCGACGGTCCTGATAATTCTCTAAAGAAGGCTTCGCAATGTCTTACTTCAGGAATAGATCTATTTCGGGCTGGGAAATTTCGCAACAGCCGACAATTTTCTCCGCAAAAGTGTAAATTCGTGTGCAGATTACACGCTGATGTTTTTCCTATAATTGCATTACCGCAGCGCCCGAACGAAGCGGCTCTTGTGGCACTTTCCCTTGTAATTATGCCGGATACAAAGTAGATTGAAGGAAATATACAACGGTGCAGCGAGATTTAAGACCAGAAAGTGAGTTTATATAATTAAATAATCGCGAGGCGTTTGCTTTCTTATTGATTCGGTTAGTCGACATCTCGGAATTACACCCATTCAAAGATGAGACGCGTTCCAGTGACACCATGGAATTTATTGAAATTCCAATTACATATTTCTCCCGCGGATTAAAGCAAACGAAATTAATTTTTAAAGAGGGGAATATTTCAATGCCTTACACAAACCTATGACCCATTTTATACGTTATTTGTCCATTGCCTAGATAAAGCAAACATTTTCATGGGGGAAAATTTTAAAATAACCTGTATATTAGGACAAGCTTTGAACATATTTAATGTAGTATTTATCCTACTTGACTTTTTTTTTAAGATTTCCACAGATGAGTTGAAACTAAAATTTAAAAAAAAATGTTTTATACTTGCATATTATTCCAAGTTCCACGATAAGGGTCTCTATAGTCACGTACTTTCTGAAAAAGTTCGCTGACTCATTTCGAAACGTCTCGGCAACCCCCGACGATTGTGTTCGTAATTTCCCCCGTTATCTATGAATGTAACGCAACAGTATAATGGAATAGCTCTCGTGGGCTTCTTGCCTTCTGTTATAATTCACGCGTGAGCTGGGAAAAGATGCAAATACATTTAAAGAAACTGAACTCGGCGAAAATTCGAATTATCTGAAGGTTTTCAGACGAAATACTTAAGCAAATGTGTACAATAGAAGAATGGTCTCAAAAAGTATTTCCAACTTCAAACTTTACGTTAAAATAGGGTTTTACTAGTGCAGTTTCAATAATTCGTAAATTCATGACGTTTTTCTGGAGTTGAAACTTTTGATGCGGTATTTTGCTTTAAAGGTTTTATGCTTAATCTCTTTCATCTTGGGTCTAGTCAGGGATTTTCAAAAATCAAGTCGCTCCATTGGAAGGCAGTGCACAACTCTCATCGTACTCATATCCGATTGGTGTTGCCTAATACTTGTAGGAGTCTCTGTGAAAGCTTCACGTGAAATAGCAATTTTTACTTTCCCATACCTTATAGGTATAGGGTAAGTATTGAAATCATGAAAATTTTCGAAATCGAGATTTTAACGGAAATGTCCGTTTTGGGTCTCTAGGAACCCAAAAAAGTGGTTTTTAAAAAATGTCTGTCTGTGGGTGGGTATGTACGTATGTACGTATGTGACGCTCCTACAGCCGAAAGTATTGCTCCGATTTTGATG
>JABXWE010001341.1:0-16394 GCA_014611495.1 Limonius californicus | reverse complement strand
CTCAGAGAGAGTCTTGATAGTAGAACTAAAGAATCTAAAGTATGAAGAAACGATGATTGCGGTATACGGACCCAACGAAGATGAGAGAGCACAAGAAAAAGACAAATTTTGGGAGCAGTTAAGCCTAACGGTAGAAGCGGCCACAGGAAGGATTTATGTAGTGGGTGACCTAAATGCGAGAGTGGGGAAACGAGATGAGGAATACAAAGTGATTGGTAAATTCGGGGAAGAAATAAGAAATAACAATGGGAGAAGGCTGCTGGACTTCTGTACAGTGTACGATTTAATAATCGCAAATTTCTTCTATCAACACAGAGACATCCATAAATATACGAGAGCAGTGCCAAGCAGGGGAGAATACTCTATTATAGATTACATAATAGTAGAGAGTAGTAGTAAAGCAATAATAAACGACATAGTGGTTAGGAGAGGATTCGAGATTGGAAGTGATCATTTTCTGGTAGTAGGCAAAATTAAATGTAAACAAGGGGAAGAGAACCGACAAGAAGACAAGAAAGAGCTAAAGAAAAGAAAAGAAACGATAAGAAGTTATAAACTAAGGAACGAAGAAATAGCGAGAAAATACGAAGAAGCTGTAGAATATGAAATATTGAAGAGGAAAAAAGAAGAAGATAGTGCACAAACGGAAGATTTGTGAGAAGTGTTTAGAAATATAATAGTGGAGACGGCCAAAAAGGTATGTGGAACGTATAAAGAAAATAGTAACAAGAAACAAACGGTTTGGTGGACCGAAGAAATTAAACAACAGGTAAAAATCAAGAAAAGAAAATGGAAAGAATACTTAAGCAATAAAACAGAAGAGAAGTACGAAGAATATAAGAAACAAAGGGAAGAAGTCAAGAAGATAGTTAGAGAATCTAAGCAAAAGGGATGGAAGGAGTTCGGGGACAAACTCGAAAAGGATAGTAAAGGGAATCAAAAAATGTTCTTCAAGGTATTAAAAAATCTAAGGAGAAACGAAAAAGTAGATACAATAGGAATTAAAAACGAAAAAGGAGAGATACTAAGAAGCGAGGCAGAAAGCATGAATCGGTGGAAAGAGTACTTCCAAAAGCTGCTTATAGCAGAAACAGAACACGAACTAGAAAACCCGCAAGACGAAGGCGGAGGAACTGCAAGAGCAGCAGAAGGAGAAGAAATCGAAGGAAATTAGATCAAGATGGAAGAATTGGTGGAAGCAATAAAAGTATTGAAGTATGGAAAAGCCCCAGGTGGGGACGGAATTACGACGGAGATGATAAAGCATATGGGGATAAGTGGGCGACAAACATTACTGAGGATATTTAATAGAGTATGGAAGGAAGAAAAAATACCATGTGAATGGGAATTGGGATTAATACTACCACTTTTCAAACGAGGAGATACGATGGACTGCAACAACTACAGAGGGATAACCCTACTGAGCACAGTATTAAAGCTATTCGAAAAAATCATTGAGAGAAGATTGCGGAAGGAAGTGGAGCCGAAGATACTGCAAGTGCAAAGCGGGTTCAGGCAAGGGAAGAGTACGCAAGACCAAGTGTTCACAATCAAAGAGATCATTAGCAGGGCAAGAGCAAGATCTAAACCAATCTATCTAGCTTTCATAGACATGGAAAAGGCCTTCGACAGAGTGCCGAGGGAGAAAATATAGGAATGCTTAAATAAGAAAAACGTAGACGAGAAATTAATCAGGGTAACTAAATGCCTTTACCGGAAAACAAAAAATAGGGTAATAAGTAAGAATGCAGAATCTGAGACATTCTATACGAAGATGGGGGTTAGACAGGAAGGAAGCCTCAGCCCGTTGTTATTTATCACCTTTATGGATAAAGTAATCAGAGAGGCAAAACAAAGAACATAAACTTTATTTGTGGGATACAGAAACTTGGAAAGAGTCGACATCTCAGAATGTGCATTCGCGGATGACGTAGCACTAATAGCAGGCAACGAAAAAGATTTAAAAGAAAATTTGAAAGTGTGGAATGAAGTGCTGAAGGAAAATGGAATGAGGCTGAATAAATCAAAAACAAAAACAATGGTAATAGACGGAGAAAGGAAAGAAGTAGAAGTAAGAATTGAAGGGGAAGCAATAGAACAGGTGAATAATTTTAAATATTTGGGAGTAAACATAGAAGAGACAGGCAACCAAGGTGTGGAGGTAAATAACAGACTGGAAGCGACGAATAAAGTATACTACGCTCTGAGTAAAGCTTTTATAAATAAAAAAGAAATAAGAAAGGAAACAAAAATGAAGGTATTTAAGGCAATATATAGGCCAATCCTCACTTATGGGTGTGAATCATGGGTGCTGTCGGAAAGAGAGAAAGGCAAGATTAGAGCTGCAGAGATGAAGTACCTAAGGAGGGTGCTGGGAGTTACCAAGAGAGACAGACTTAGGAATGAAGCAATAAGACAAGAATTGAATACTGAGTCCATAGAGGAATTTATAGAATGTAGACAACTAGGATGGTGGGGACACCTGCAAAGGATGGAAGGAAAAGAACAAACAAAGAAGATATGGGAATCCAAAATGCCAGGTAAAAGGAAAAGAGGGAGGCCAAAACAAACGTGGGACGAAGTAATTGAAAAGATCCTAAAGAAGAAGGGGAAATCGTGGGCAGAGGCTAAAAGGCTGGCAGAAGACAGAGTCAAATGGAAAAAGTTTATAAAGGACTAAATGAGATAAAGTGTACTATGTAAAAATAATTGTAAACTGAAAATACTGTAAATTATAACGAGATGTAGCACCCCTACACCCTAAGGGTATAAAGGGAAATGATTATATATATATATATATATATATATATATATATATATATCTAACTGACACTATAAAATGTTTGTTTACCTAATTACAACACTAACGGATTTATGAATCACAAACACACTGAACACAGATTAGTACGAAATTACATTAAAAGCGCTAAGCAAATAAATATTCGCATAAGCACGTATACGCATTTGACAGTTTTCTGCCCAAAACTAACATGGCCGTCGTGACGTAGTGACTGCTTCACTATCGCGTTTGACGGGAATCCAGTTAACTATATACATCCGTGAGTTTGGCCAATATAATTAGCATCACAATTATTACAATCTATTTGGTATACTATGTTTGATTCAGAATTTAAATTTATTTTATCTTTAAGGTTATTAAAAAACTGTTTTCCTAAAGTATTTGTATTTTTAAATGCCATATTAAAGTTATGTTTTTTTAATTCTTTTTCAATTAGTAATGAAACCCTGGGAATAAAAGGTAAAGTTTTAAATTTTTTATGTTCTATTATTTGGCGGGCAATTGTCGCACTCTTCTTCAACCTGCAGTTCAGGTTCTGAAGACGATTCAGATGACTTAGTACGTATTAGGCACAACTCTTTTCTTCACCTTAGATTTTGTGCTTTTCTGTTTATTGTTATGTTCTACTCGCAGTAGTTTTTTCTCGAGTTTTTTCCGCTTTTGTGCTGACTTTATCTTCATACTTCCAATATTGCTTTCCGTATTTAGAATAGTTGCCAAATTTCTTGAATTTTTACGGACTTTTTCAATTTGAGACGGCATGACTGGTATTGGAGAAATTTTATCCAGCATTTTGCCGGGGGTCATATCATCATTATTTGACACGCTTGGTTGAAGAGAACTTGTTAAAACGGAATTTTTTGAACAACCTGACTGAGAGGAACTTGTTGAATTTGAATTTTTTGAACAACCTGGTTGAGAACAACTTGTTGAAATTGAATTGTTTGAACAGCCTGGTTGAGGAGAGGCATTTCTTGAAGAATCGGTGGATGATTGTTGGTCAAGTGGTTGCAAATTTTCGATTTCAGGTGCAGTTGTAGTTAAGTAAGTGTAGTCTGGAATGGCATGCGGATTAAAAGGGGAAATGCCTGTTGCACGAAAACCCGCCAACGCGTTATTTGTTGTAGCAGCTTTTATCCAAGCTTCAGATAGCAGTCTTCCAAACGATAGTCTAGAGATTTTCCTAGTAGGGTCCATTTTCATGTAACAATTACAAGCATGGTAATAATACGTTTTTAATGCTTTAAAAAACGCTCTGTCCAGGGGTGCAAATAATGTGTAGTGTGACTAGGCAAACATAACAAAATTATGTTATGTTCCTATACAAATTCTAGCGCCTCCACTGAGCTACAGTGGGAACTATGTCCATCCATATCAGTGCCACAGTTCCTTGAGCTTTCCTTGGCAGAAAATGATTCTTAAGCCATAAATTAAAAATGTCGCATGTCACATACGCGCATTTTTGGGACATGTAAATAACCGACCCTTGTGGCATGCCCTCTCTATATTCTGCCTTTTCATTTTTACCTTTAAACACGCAGGCTGGGAGAAGAAATGTGCCTTTACCGTTGCAACAAGCAATAACGGAGATTGTTTCGCTCTTTTCTCCGGATGCGACATTTGAAACACTTTTGGACCCCTTTGCGGCGACTACATGCCCGGGTTTATTGTTCAGTTGTAGTCCTGATGCATCAACGTTATAGAGGTTACCTGGTTTATCAACCAGATCATGTGTGATCAAAACGTCTTGCAGGAAACTGATATATTTCGTCACATATGCTCTATTCAAATTTCGGCCACGAGCTTCTAAGATGCCCTCGGATTTTCGGATGCTCATTCTGAATTTCTGCTCATGAACAAATGTAACCAATCCAGACCGGCCATTTCTATTTCCGAGTTGAACGTCTGTCGTATTTTCAGCTGCTGAGCTAATTCATACGCCATTGAACGTACTTCGTTTCTTGTTGGTGTAAACCCGAACTTCTGCATCTTCTTAATATGGGTTACTAACTTCTTCTCATTTTTGGTGCCTAAGACTGACGAAGGCCCTAGTGCTGTCTTTACAGACAACCTTTGGAAATTCTTCGCTAAAGAGTTGACCAAGGAACTTCGAACATTTTAGAAGCCGCATGTAGACTGCACCCCTCCTCTTGGACAGCTTTTGCAGCATTTTGTAGTTGTTCTTCAGTCCAATCGCCTCTAGTAGACCCCTTCTTCCTTTTATAAAACGTTGGCAAACTTCCCTACAATGACGCAACAAACAATTATTGTTATTTGTTAGTATTTTATGTTATCTATAAATATTCACCATCTCGTCATGTTCACCAACTATCCCATTTATACGGGAGAGATGGTGAATGCCATTAACCTTATCTCGTTAGGTTTCTGCGTTTTTTTTAGGTTAGTTTATCTCTTTATACTCTAAAGAACACGCATATTACAAAGTAATAGCATGTAGGTGCGTCTAACGAAGCGTTTAAGCAGAAACGCAAGACCTAGTAAAAATATTTGATAGGACTGAAAAGTTATTTTGCGATTTACTTACTTGTTTTAAAAGAACTGTACGGAAATGTATACACCCAGTAAACATGTGCTAGTGTACAACGTCTCTGTGGTATAACTTAGGCCGTTTAGCGACTACTATCAGAAATAACACCATTCATCGTCTGACCCACTATCACCAACTCTCCCTGGTTTACCCTAATATTTGATTTCCATAGCATTAACATACAATGACCTCAAAACTCAACACATATAGTCTAGCTGTAAATTTCATTTGATTGAAGATAACAAATAATAAACTTACAGTTAAATGGATGTAATAAAGAAAAAATTATTATTTTTTTAAATAAAACTAATAAAGAATTTATTCGCATTCTTCTGCATCTGATTCTTGCTTTTCCGCTCCTCCCAATTGTTCACTTTCTTCATCTTGCAACTTATAAAACTCCCTGTCTTCTTTTTCAATATAAGTGACGAGGAACTTGATATTTTGTAACTTATCTGGCTTCAGTTTCAAAAATGAAGTGTATGCTGGATTAGGTGAAATTTTTGTAGAAAGAAGTCTTTGGTGTCCTGTTTTATACAAAACAAAAGACACATAATTCTCGTTAGTAGAAAACATGACGGATCGGCATTTTGATATCCCAGGTATAGAAGGTTATATTTTCTCACCATAAAGTTTTTGTAATCCAGCACTTTGAGAACCTTGATTTCTTCTGAAATAGGTATTGCTATTTTTAGTCAGTAGACTATGTTCCAAGAACATTCGTTCAAAAGGATCCTTGCATCGAGCGTTCTGTATAAGCTTTACATAATAGTCTGGATTGTCTGCTTTTTCGTTTTTAAGCCTCCTCTTCTCTATCAATGCAAAGCAGCGATCTGCAGGCATTATGGAGTGCCCAGGTATATGATAATATACTACAATAGTCTGGAAAATTCCAAATGCAGAAAGAGAATCTAAATAAGTAAATAAATATCTATTTTTGTTTTGTGAAAAACAGTTGTCACAAAAGATTGTAAGGGTTTTCTGGTAATTTTTCTTATGTTTCTTTAAATAATAATCTACAGCAGTGATAACCTCGTTAGGACCTTTTGTAGCAAAGTTTTCGGTAAAGAGAAACATGCTTGCCTGATTAGCAACAATGTTATTTATCTCACAATTATGAAGCCATAGCTGGCTTTTATAGTATTCATCACCAATGTTGGTTACTGGTAAAGGTAGTTTTTTTTTTGAAAGTCAAAACCTATAACTAACTTTCTGTTACTGGCGCGTTCTTTCTAATCTCTAAGGAGATCAAAGAAAACCTGTGATTTACGAAGATGTAGTTCCTTTGCTGCAGTAAGAGACCTAACTTCATTTTCATTTTTTCTGTGTTTTGCAGAATTAAGGTCAGCAAGAAACTTGGTACACACTGCACATATATCTTTTTTTGGATGGGCAAATGAGTAGTTAAAATCTTCTGTAAATATTTTGTAGAATATTCCATACTTTACTGCATTATCAGGAAAACGTTTACAATAATCTTTATGGAGTTGGGTTATTTTAAGATTTGACGGTAGATACTTTTTGCACCTGTTTTCAGAATGACTATAATGCGACTCAAGGGCTGGTAAATTTTTCAAGAAACTATTCACCTTAGCAATAGTATCAGCAGATACTTTACTTTTTTCGTTGGGATATTTTCCTCTATAGTCTCTTACATTTTCTACCTCAAACTTTAAATTTTTTTTTCTAAGTCTACCTCTTTTTATGCCATGCAATGCCAAAAAACCTCGGAGTTTTATTTTTATAATGTGTCGTGATGCTGGTGTTGAAATTACGCAGCCTCGTAAATACAAATTTTGCTCATTATGGTTTAGAGAAAATTGGAAAATATTTGCTCGCGAGAAACGTTAGAAAACTTACTTTTGCACTTGCAACGACACTACGGCGTTTCACCTGCTCTTCGTGACTTTTTTAACATTAGCTTTTTCTTTTCGTGCGTCCATTGCTTCGGATCGGATTTTCTTTTTTTGCATTTAAGTTCTTCCTTTTCATCTTCAGTTAATGTTTCAGAACCTCGGGCACTATTGTTAACCTCACTTTCAGACGGAAGCCATTCATCTTCGTCGCTACCCGAAAGTGGTTCTATTTCGATACAGGCAAGTATTAGAAATTATCGCGGTTATTGAAATTTTGATTATCAACTTACCAGGTACACTTTCATCAGTATTAGTAATTCTTTGTCAACAACTTTAAAACAGAATAACTCAAAACGTGACAGTATGATGACCACAGAACACGTTCATAACATTTACAATACAAGACAGAAACAGCGCTAGATTATCGATAAGGTAGGTACTTTTCTACACTGAGGGACTTTTCAAGCGAAATAGTTAGTGGAAGCATAAAAAGAGGTATGAGAATTTAGCTGCTTAGGGACTTTTCACAACAAAATAGCATCAGCGTATGAAAGTACATGATGCTTTACAACAGATGGTGTAAATAGTATAAAATCGTAAAAATGTCACTTAGGGGCTTTTTGCACGAAACCCTTAATTTGTAAATTGCAATTTTTTAGTTTCCTCCCCCAAATTATATTTGCCTTTATATTTATCGGCAACATATCCTGCTATATATATTAAAGCGTCCCTATGAACACTTATTTTTGTCTCAACATTTTTCAGTAAGTCTGTGTATTCAATGGAAAATTCTGCTTCTGAAATTTCCATATCTGGGTAATCAGGTTCAACTAATGAACACTGCACCAAGCTATCATCATCATTATTAGAAGTTGAAACCTGTTGCAAGCTAGCTTTTAATTTAATTTGTAAATTATGAAATACACTTTCCGTTAAACACATGTCTTCCTTCACCTCGCTTGTTGAACTCAACGGTTGGAGTAAACAAGATTCTTCAAATGCTGCGATGTTTTTATTAGTGGTGAATATTGCCGAAGAATGTTTACCTAATATGAACCATTTAGGCCTATGTTTAAAATTTAGGGGGTAAGAATGATCGTTTGGTCCACCCATCCCTCGTACATAAGAAAACAAATTTTCTATCACATCCTGGTTCAATCTTGATGTCAACATTATAATTAGTATGGCTTGTTGAAATGGTACCAGTGATTTGTGTTTCCCAACTGTTGCTAATTGTTGCCTTTTGCTTTTCATATTCAGTACCAAAAGCATTTTTTCAGGGCACCCCATAAATTTTGATCTCGAATTTAGGATGTCAAACCAGTCATTAAATAGTTGAACTACTTCCGAAATTTTTTCCCAGGGATAGTTGAGCGGTATGTGTCCATTTTTTCCCAAATAAGCAATTGATTTTGCAACAGAGTTTGATAGTACCTGTATAGTTGGTTGAATTTTTTGTCTTTGAGAGCCTTTTACATCCAAATGGTACTGAGTCAGTTTATGTGCAATCATTAGCTCAGATATGAAACAATCGAGTAGTACTTCAAAGCGCTGCTTATTAATTACAGAATTATCAATGATCAATCCCCCATCTAAAATATGATTGCGAACAAGTTTAATTAAATGTGCTGCATCTGCAAACACATATACATTAAATAAATTATTAGAGGGGTGCTTTAAATAACAAGTTTTGTCGTAACTGATCCCAAGTTCAGACAACAACTTTCTATTACCAGGGCCCATATCACTTGTGATTTGTCACTACTGTAAACCCCACGTCGTAAAGTTTAAAAATAATATCATTGATAATTTGGCATTGGTCATTGATTGCTCGAACTTATAATAAATTGGTTGTTTCCAATTTTTTAACAACCCTCGTGCCATAGCCACTTGACATGTTGTGTGAGGGCCAACTTCTTCGTAAGTTGACTACCTCTTCACTTTCATTCTGATCAAAAGATGCATTGCTGAAAATTGATTCATATTTAATTTCAAATTATGTAGGTATTTCGAAAATAATTAACTTACATATTTAATGGCTGTTCGGTTTCATTATTTGTACTCATAGGTTCTTCGACAAGTAATTCCTCTTTTTTCAATTCGCGCACATCTGGATGAATTTTCTTTTTTTGAAGGTTTTCCGGGCAAGTTTAGCGTTGGGATTGAATCATCCTTGAGTAGTCGAGCACTTTTTGGTTTGAAATTCAATAACCGCATTTTTAATGGCAATTCAAAACACTGAGTTGCAGTGGATTGAACATATGGTTGCTAAAACATAAGATATTATGGATATAAGGTATTTATGACAACTCTTCTTTAATTTAAATTTTTAATGGAAGTTAACCTGTAACTGGTGAGGTGGAAATTTTATCACATAACTGGTGAGATGGGGTTTGACAAACGCCAGACTTGTTCTGGCTCCTGGGATGACTTGTTTGAAAAAAACGCTTTAGTTATAATATGTAATGTATCTGTAGTATCTAAGAAAGAGGTGTAAAAAGATTTTTTTTAATTTAGGGTAACAAATTAAAGCAAATTGTGAAAAACTGTATTTGTAGTACAAAAAAAAAAACACTAATTGCATTAATTGAGCAAAACTCAATTCTGGTTTGAACTATAAAATTAAAAATAAGTTCTATACGCTACAATAAGACAATAAAAAATAAATACAAAAAAATTTCAAAAAAAGAATGGCACCAAGGCAGTTTTCCGGGATCATTTCCTATGCACAATCCACGCAACGGATAATACAGCATGCACCGCAAATTGGTGTTAGACATTTGGAACAGATCAATTTTGTCTTTTTATCATTACTTCTAGGGCACTTTCCACATCGAACCTGCCTCTGAAGTTGTTGTTGGGGGATAACAGGGGCAGTTTTCTTCAGATCCCCTGCAATATTGATCCGTAACTCGCGAGGTAGCCGTTTGTTCATCAGTCTTGCATTTAGTTGCGGTTCTACTAGTTCTTTAGCAAGCTCTTTTATAAAATCCAGCCTATTAACTGTGGGATTCCCAGCAAAAGAAGAAAATATGACGTGCGAATTAACTAGACTGATGTTACTTAAAGTGTAGAAAATGGCCAATGGCCAACGTCTAGTGCGTCGGCTCGTGGAGTATATGGTGCATTTTTCACCGAGGGCGTCAACTTCTCCTTTTGTTTGGTTATATGTAACTAATGTAAAATCATTTGTAAATCCGTACATGGCTGATATTTCGTCTTTTGTTTTTGTATGAAGAAATTCCTTGGGAACTTCTCGTTTGTTCTTTTTTAACCTTTTCGCTGCTGCGCGCTAATCAGCACGCTGAGGTCTCCAGTCCGGGAGAATTTTTAGGACCACAGCACTTGGGTCCCATTCAACTAAGAAATTTAATTTTGTTGTGTTTTAAGATTACTGTTCGCTAAAATTTAACAAAAACTATTAACATTTTCGAGCAACTGTAGGGGGTTCTGTTGATTTTTTCAAAATGGCCATGAAACGGTGATCAACGTGTCGCTGTACACCTACACACGTACTAACTTTCTAAAGTTTTACGTTTGATAGTGCAATATAACGTTTATAACCGTGTATAAACATGAGTTTGACCGATCGCGCCAGCTTCGCTAAACTGATTGATCACCGTTTGGCGAGTTCATGCGTGCGCCGCCATACGACACGAATCTTTTGTTCGAAAACGCGAATACTTGCAGAGTACATTTTTCCAATATCTACTCCCCTCACTCATTTTTTTTGTGAGAGGAGGGGAAACCTTCATGGGCGCCCCGCATTCTGCGGGGAAGTGTGGGATTCCTCCCAATCCATGGGAGACCTACCCACTAAAACCCCTCCCCTCTACACTACAAGTTGTCCCCGGAACTGCTTCTGGCATTACTTCAGGAACAACCCTGCATATCTCATATTGTTCACTTTCCTCTCCCACATACCTTTTGCCTCCAACTACCTCAGCTTCTCATTTTAGCCTTGTTCACTTACACTATGTTTTATTGTCTTCTACTGTATTTTCCCTCCTCTTCACATCTACCTACTTTATATCCTTATAACTTACATTATACACTTAATTCACTTACGCTACGTGTTATTGTATACTACACTATTATTATTAGCCTTCCTCTTCCAATTCTTCCCGTCTTTCATCCTCTATTTTCTCTTTCAGAATGTCTATTATATATACATGTATCTTTTCCCACTTTTCTATACTTTCCAACATTGCACCTATAATGTTATCCGCTGTTAGTGTTAGTCCCATCTCTTGATCTATCTCAAGCTTCTTATCTATCCATCTCAAGCATTGAAAGTGGGTATGTTCTACTGTGTCCTCTACATTACATATGTTGCATCGATCCTCTTCCTTTATATGAAATCTTTTAAGGAAGGCATTATAACTCCCATGTCCACTTAGGAACTGAGTTAGGTGGTAATCCGTATGCCCAAACTTCCTCCTTATCCAGTTCGGTATGTTTTGTATTAGTCTTTTTGTCCAGGAGGCTTTCCCCGTATTAGCCTCCCATTTTTCTTGCCATTTGTTTATACACTCGGTTTTACTTGCCATTGTACTTGCTTTGTCCTTTCCGGAGGTTCTTCTTTGTTCAGCCATCAATTGTATTGGCATGACCGATGCTAAGACCTGTATGGCTTCCGTTGATATTGTTCGATATCCACATGTGATTCTGAGTGCCAGTCTTCTCTGTTGTTTTTCGACCATCTTTCTGTATTTTTGTTGTTTTAAAACTTTCTCCCATATTTGTACCCCATATAAGATAATTGAGTGAGCTACTGTGCTCAAAATCCTCCTCTTAGCTTCGGTCGGGCCCTTAATGCTGGGCATTAATCTAGTGAGAGCTGTTACCGATTTTTCAGCTTTTTCAGTTACTTTTCTTGCATGTTCCTTCATTTGCATGTTGTGGTCAAACCACACTCCCAGGTATTTTATTGCCGATTGCTCGTAATTTCGGCTTCTCCTATTTTTATTTTGATTTCCTTTAACTTCCTTCCTCCATACAGAATAACAGCTTCAGTTTTTTCCGCAGCTATTTCGAGGCCCTTTTCCTCTATTCTTTTCTTGATCATTTCAATTGCCGTGTTTGCTGTTACAGTAATATCTTCTTTAGTTCTGACCGTTATAACCATTGCCATATCGTCTGCGAAGCAAATAGTTTCTACACCTGCTGGCATATCCAACTCTAGAATATCATTGTAGTATAAATTCCAGAGCACTGGCCCTAGTACTGACCCTTGCGGGACTCCGCTTGTAATTTGCATTTCTTCTTGGTTCCCAATAAATAGCTTCCTGTTTTCCAGATATTTCGTAATAATCTTCCTTATTCTTTTGCTTATTCTCATTTCTTCCATTGTGGTAATTATACCCTTCCATGGAACCGTATTAAAAGCATTTTTAATGTCAATCGTGATCAAGATACAGTACTCTCTATTTTGTATTGCTTTCCTTTTTATTTCGTCTACGATTCCCTTAACCTTTCTCATAGCCTCTATTGTCGACTTCCCCTTTCTAAATCCGTGTTGGTTTGGTGAGAGTTTCCCCTCCAGTTCTTGCTTAAGTCTTGTAGCTATTAGTTGTTCATAAGTCTTACCCATCACATTTAACAGACATATTGGTCTGTACTTGGTTGTTGTCTCTCCAGGTTTTTTTGGTTTCTCGATTAGCACTAGCTTCGCCTCCTTCCAGATATCCGGATATCTACCCTCCCGAAATTCCCTATTCATCATTTGCAGTACCCACTCAGGTGAAAGATAGGCTATTTCTTTAATAATTTTAGGTGGTATTAGGTCTGGTCCCGGGGCTTTGTTTGCCTTGATTCGTCCTACTGCTTCATTAAACTCACCCTGGTTAAAATCTTCCGTATCTTCATCCTCTTCTTCAATGTTATTTCTCGACCTGATGTGGGAAAAGTTCTAGCGCCATCTCTTTCTGTGTAGTGTCTGATCTTTGGTGTTAGGTTCAACTTTTTTGTCACTATTCTGTATCCCATTCCCCATACATCCTGTTCTACCTCCTCACACAGCTTACTCCATGCTTCCTCTTTTGCTTTAATGATTTCTAGTTTTAACTTTTTCCTCTCATCTTTGTAGTCCACCCTCAGAGCTTCCTTCTGTTTTATACTTAATCTGTTATTTTTATTTCCCCTCGTATGCCTCCTTTTGGCCTGTATGCATGATTGTCTCGCTTCAGCAATAGATGCCTTCCACCAGTACATCTCTCTTTTTTTCGGATTGTTCTTGCTCTTTTGTGGGAAGATTCTATCCATAGTCCTTTTAATTATCTCCATTGCTTCCTCAGCCCTAGGTTCTTTTTTTAAATCTATCTTTCTGCTGAGTCTTTCCCTGAAGTCCGGTAGTAATTCCTCCTTTATCCTCCACCCCTTTCTTTTCACTATTTCTTCTTTCCTGTTTGGTGTAGTAATATTGAAATAAATATTGTGGTGAAGGCTTAGGTTTTCTTCGTCAGCCACTTCCCAATTGCTAATTTTTTGTATTAGCTTCTCTTTACATATTGTCAAGTCAGTGTATGATTCTGTCTCGTTTCTAACGAAAGTTGGCTTTATTCCATCATTTACTGTTACCATGCCATTTTCCGCCATCCATTCTATTAGCAAGATTCCTTTTTTATCATCTTTGGTTGATCCCCACATCCTGGCTTTAGCATTAAGTCCCCCGCCATTATCACTTGTTTTTCATGCTTTCCCGCACTATCACTTAATTCATATAAGTATCTACCAAATTCCTCTAAAGTTTTATTCGGTGACCAGTAGCACCTATATATTACTATATCTTCTAGTTCTATACCTACGAAGCCTTTACCACTTTGTTCTTCACTTAGTATCGCTATGTCTCCGTTAAACACCCTTATTGCTACATCTTGTTCTTTATCCGCTATCCACGGGCCTGCACTTGTAATTCTTTTATTAGGTTCCGCTATAATGCACATATCCACTCCTCTTTCATTCACTACCTGGTTTAGTAGGTCCATGGCCTCCCTCTCTCTTCCTAAGTGAGTTTGTAGTATCTTCATTTTCTATCCCTTGCGGCGTCCTTATCTTCTTTTTCCTCAATTCTTCTACCAACCTTTTATAACTTGGGCAAATCATTTCATCAGCTCTGTGACCCTCTACCTTGCATTTGTAGCATTTTGCTTCATTTACGCAGGTTTTCACTGTGTGTCCCAGTTGCCCGCATTTATAACAAATGTTCTCCTTCTGTTCATTCTTACATTGTTTGGCATCGTGCCCAAAATCAAAGCATTTATAACACCTATTTGGTGTTAAGAATTCCTTTATTCTGCATCTTGTCCATCCAATTGTTATTTTTTCTTTATGTATTATTTTGTAGGCTACTTTTATTGGCATTGTAATAATTGCATATCGTAAGTTTTGCTTGTTGACTTTCTTGGATAGGTTTATTTTCCATGATTTCCTCCCATACCCTTCCAAATGCTAATCCTTCTTTTCGTAATTCCTCTTCTAAATAGTCTCTGACGTCGAGCTCCTCAGCAGTTTCTTCAATGTCTAGTATTATGAATGTTTTTTTTTCCTCTTATGATTTCCGCTTTGGAATCCTTGTTTATGCCATTTATCTTGTTAACCAAGTTTTTTCCTTCTTCATCTTTTCCCCTTATCTTGATCCTGATATTACCTTCTTTTGTTTTTTCTATTTTCTTCACTTGCACCCCTGTCTCATCCAGGTTTATCTTGCTCTGTATTTCTCTAACCATTTGTGCATATGTTTTGTCAGAGTCCTTATCTTTCTTAATTAGTATGGTTTCGTTGTTTCTCCTTTTGCCGTTCTTTCTTCCTTGTACCCTCCAGTCCTTATATTCTGTCTTCATATGTTGTTTCTCACCTTTTGTATAAACTTTGATCTTTATGTCATTCCTGAATACGTATTCGATGATTTTACGGGCTATATCTTCTTTACCATCTACCTTAATTATACATGCTAGCTTATTCCGTCTTTTTTTGTTTCGATCCTCGCGTATCTTTCTCATTTTATCGTATACCACTCCCACATATTCTTCTGGGGTCCCCTCCTCTCCTATGCCTATAACATATGTGTTTTTATCATCCCGTACTTCTCCATCTTTATCTTCTATGATAATTGAGTGCCTGCTTTCTATGCTTATAAGTGCACCACTCTCTATTTTATCTTCCGCTATTAATTGCTTTAGTTGTGGATTTAGATTCCCTATCCTAGTAATGTCATGATCTTCAGGGTTATTTCCAGGTTTCATCACTATTATCATGTCATCCTTATTGCACTCTTGTATATTGCTCATATTTTCCCTTCCGCTTTTGTAGAGGTGTTCAGGCCATTCCATTTCGATGACTTCATTCAGCAGTACTAAGTCCTCTTCGCTTTTCATAATCTCTATGATTCTCTTAACCATATTTTCACTGCCATTGTCCTCTTCCCGCATATACGTTTTTTCTTTATCTGTTTGTGTACCTATTTCCTTTGTTTGCTTTAGCCTCTCCTCTTCTTGTTGATGTTCTTGCATTTGTTTATGGAATTCTCTATTTCCACATCTTTACTTTCGTCATCTGGTATCTTAGTCTATTAACGGTCTCCTTTATTTGTGCTTTTGTATTTTGGTTTTCTTTTACCAGATTACATAGTGTATCACTTTCCTTGGACACTTCTTGTAGTGTTTCCATTATTATTGCCAGCAGTTCTACTGCCCCCCTTTCCGTTAATGATGTATCCATTCTTTTTGATGTTCCTTCTCGAATTTTCTTTTCCCCTGTTTATTTCTTTTCTTTTTCCTGGTTGGTTCTTCCGGGGCTTTTTCTACTTCCATAGTAGCTATTATAGCCTGTAGTTCATCAGTAGTTTGATTACCCCTGTGTGTGCTACTGGTACCCTTCTCTTCTCCATCCACTATCTGGGATCCATGTCCCTTCTCCATGTTGTCCCCTTAACTTAACCTATTTGTCTATTTAATTACATACTTGCCAGTCCTTTATGCCTTCAGAAGTCACCCAAGAGGGGTACCGGGTGGGGGTGGTTGAAGGGTTGGGGGGATTTGCTCACCGCAAAATGGGTGGGGGTGGCGAATTTGCTCCCCGCAAAAAAAAGGGGTGGGGGGATTTGTTCCCCGCGGAAGGGGGGTGGGGAGGGGTCCGGGTCCGGGGGGTGCTCGACGTTTACACTCGGGCCACCAAGTTCCTGTCTTGGGGC
>JABXWE010001340.1:0-39103 GCA_014611495.1 Limonius californicus | reverse complement strand
ACTGTGTGACAGTTCAGGTAGTTAAAAATTTTGGCCCAACAAAATGTGAAAATGAACAAGTATTTAGTTGCAACTGATTTGTAATTTATTAAGGTAAGTAAATTACAGGTTTTTCGTCAAGATTTCTTTCTTTCTGTTACAATTTTCATATTGTCAGATTCTAAAGCTTAATATAGACGGAACAATCCATAGGCTACTGCAATTGACTTTTTAAAAAATCACTTTGTATGTCTTACATATACGTTATGATTTGTAAAATGCTACGTTTAGTTTAAGTTATTTAAGCAGGGGTGTTCGAAAAAGTAAACAGAGTGTTTCGTAAAGAAGATACCCTTAGGTCGTTGATTATTAGGTTAAAATAAAATAAATAAACCTAATATACATAGGTAAAAAGTCCTTCCGTAAAATCCAATTTTTTATTTTTTTAATTTTACGGTAATTTTCCATATGTAAAAATATTTATTTCAAATATGGTACACGCGTTTACAATTATGTACTACATTAATTGAAAATGTTCATAAAATAGACGTGACCATAGCACTTACATTTTTTGATATGTAGAATTTTGTTAAATTTTAGGTTATTGCCAGAAAAAGAATTAGCAAGCACAAAAACAAGATACTCTTAGTCCATATGCGTAAACATAATCGTTTGTCTTGAAATGCTTGTCAAAGTTTTAGGCTGTTACGACGTGTAATTATCAGGTAGCCACAATTCACAAATACTAAGGGTAGTGCTTGTCACCAGGGCCGGCGCTGTTCGGGGCAAGACATGCATTTGACGCCCCTTATGCCATTATGGGAGGAAATGTTCCAATGTTTTTAAATTTTTATTTTATTTAAAATATTTTAATTTCACTTATATTCCTGCAATAGTTTCACTTTTATTTATTTTCACTACCGAAAATGAAAAACCACTGCTAAAATTTAAATAAACTTTGGGAAACCCCTTACTACCACAATATTTGGGACACCTAAATACGTATTTTGTATTTTTAGAAGTATTCCTCAGCCAAGTTACTTTAGTTAGTCCATGTTTCAACTGAAGATGGCAGCTTAGTTGCCGAAATACATATTTAGGTGTTCTAAATATCGTGGTGGTATGGGATTTTTACAAAGTTTATTTATTTAAACCACCGTCTTCTATCAATCATAATGCTAAAAATTGTTAAAAATGCCACTGCGTGCTAAAAAAAAGTTCTAAGATACGCGAAGTAGGCAAATCTGCGCAATTGTTAATGTGAGCGCAGATGAGGAACTTACTTAGTCAATCAATATTTAACTCACGCCGGTAAAATAAATAAACAGAAACAATATTAAAAAAATTATACGCTTGACAATTCTGCATACATTTCTGAAAATTTGCCGCCCCCTTCCCATTTGCCGCTCGGGGCAAATTCCCAGTCACCTGTTCGATAACGCCAGCCCTGCTTATCATGTACAGTAAAAAACAATGTTAAGTCAATTAATTAGGTTGATGTCATAGAAATTTTATTTAATATTTATATATTCAAGAGTAGGACTGGGGTGGTTCAGCGGTAAAAGAGTTAGGCTTTAGATGCAACAGTTCAAACGTTTCCTGGTTCGAATCACCGAAGGGTCAGAAAAATTTTCTAATTTTTTGGTTGGTCGGTACTGGGTCCCGGTCGCCATTTGTCATTGGGGATCAAATTAATGGCACTCCTCGTGTTACGGTTGCATTAGAGGAGTAACAAAACTCCACACGCATACACCCTATATTAGGCGATGGGCCTACAAAGCCTGTGAAAGCTCCATAATAATAATATATTTAAGAGTATCTTATTTTTGTGATTTTTAATTCTCTTCACACATTATCTTAAAATTTAATCGGATTCTGCGGATAAAAAAGCTAGAGCTAACATAAAATTTAAGTGCTTGGTTAAGTGCCTCTTATGGCCAAGTTTATTATATGCAAATTTTTCGATTAATGTAGTACATAATAGTAAACCTGTGTACCAAATTTTAAATAAATATTTTTTACTTTTGTAAAAGTTACCATAATAAATAACATTAAAAAATTGAACTTCAGGGCTCTATAACTGCGTACGGAAGGACTTTTGCCTAGGTATATTAGGTTTCTTCGGTTTATTATATCCTAAATATCTATTACCAAACTGTGTCCGATTTTTAATAAAACACCCTGTATATGAGTTACTGCGTGTCGTGACAGTAGTATTAGCCTTCACACTAAAGTCAGCTATGGGATTCACAGAGAATAGCATAAAATCCGATAAAAGAAATTGCATGCATATTATTTTTAATTTGCAGCAATGCGCAATTTTGGTGGGTTTACAATATAAAATGTATAACTACTAAACTTTTTAATTTGAAATGAACACAATATACTTTCCTGTGTTCGCTTTAATAACGCTGATATTTTATTCCAGAGAAGATTGTAAATTGCAGGAAAAGCTGATTTCCTACGTTAGTGTGGAACTCTGTTGGAGCTTTGTTTTTAAATTAATCTGAAGATCACGGAGACTTTTATAATGCGAATCGCAACACTGAGCAATATACCGTAAAATGGGCGACATGATTACGATTTCAATAAACAAATTCTTTTTCAAGAAAATCAAAATACATTTCCGGTGTCTTTGATATATAGGTACCAGAAAAAATGTTGTGTACAATTTTTCAGGGAAGCCTATGTCAGGGGTTTTTATCCCTTCCCATGGGTCTACCCTTGGTTCCGGAGACACTTCAGCCTATAAGGCTTATTGTGGTCACCCTGGTAGTTACGCACACGCAATCCATGAGCTTACTTCCTTTTACCAAAGCGTACCAGCCTTCGCGGTTCCTTGTACGGTTGCCCAAATATGCGTTGTCTTTTACCACCCAGCGTAGCACAGCTGCATAGAATATGCATTGCGGTTGCTGGTACCTCACGGCAGAATCTGCATGTGGTGTCTCCATCAATTTCTCGATCCTCCTGAGGTGTTCCTAGGCAGTCCCTTTTCCTGTTAGGAAATTCATAAGGATTCTTAGCTGTGCCCTGCTTAACATAAACAGTTCTGTGCCTCTGTTTGTGCTAGGTCCTTTAATACATTCCTTGCTATGGGTTAACCCTGGTCTGTTGGTCCAGTAAATTTAATGTTGGTTGCAATTCCATTCGCTGATAAAGCCACGGATTGCATACTCCCAATGCAGGTTCAGGACCGTAGTAGGGCCCTGTTGACCTCTGCCTTGCGAGTTTATTCGCTTTTTATTTACCTTCGATTCCGCAGTGGCCCGAAACCCAGAGCAGTCTCACAATGTTCTGCCCTGCCGGATCATTGAGTTCTTTGTAGCATTCCCAAACCAGTCTGGATGAGGCCGCTCGAGAGTGCTTTTAGGGCCGCCTGGTTGTCCGATAGAATATAGATACGCCTGCCTGCGTAGGCTTTTCAATTGTTTTCTCGCGCACATTGTAGTATCGCGTATCTTTCCATTTGAAAAGCGGAGGGGTACCTGCCAAGTGGAAAGTGACGACTTTGCCTTGGTTTTACACCGTATGTTCCTGCTCCGGTACCAGTCTTGGTTTTTTGAGCCGTCCGTGTAGTACCAGATTAGGCTTCCAAGAGGAAAGTTCTGTCCAGGTGCACCCCACTCTATTAGATCTTAAATTATTACCTCGAAGGGTATTTATATCAGAAATACTTGAAGCACTTTAATTTGTAAATTTTATGAAGTGCTGTACTGGAGGGGCGTCTGGAAAACGAAAATACTTATTTATCCATGTAATGATTGCAATTACAAACAGCTTTGTTGACGATCAAAACAGTACTGGGTGTGTAACAAAATAGCAAATTACTACAACAATCGTATTGAACGAGTAACTACATATGTATTTACAAAATACAAGCCAAATAAAACAAGCGGTATTAAGAGGCATCAAATATACAAAGTGATTTTTTAAAAAGCCAATTGCAGTAGCCTAGGGATTGTCCCGTCTATATTAAGCTTTAGAATCTGACAATATGAAAATTGTAACAGCATAGCTGCCAATCAAGAAATCTTGACGAAAAACTTGTAATTTACTTACCTGAATAAATTACAAATCAGTTGCAACTATATACTTGTTCATTTTCACATTTTGTTGGGCCAAAATTTTTAACTATCTGAACTGTCACACAGTTTGACATACAGGTAAATGTCATTCAAAGCTCATTACAGCTGACTGCAGACGGAATTGCTTTTTTTCTAGGCTTGCTGCAATTGACTTTTTAAAAAATCACTTTGTACCAAAGAGTTATGAAAATATAATAACCAAAGGACCGTCACGAAACCAGGTGAAAACTATACAACGTAGTACTAAACATAGGCGACTATAAACAAACCATTAATAGGTTTCTAGGAGCCAGTACACATGTAATAAATTTAACGACGACTTGCTCGATTTGCCAGACGGAGTATTTTTATTCGGCTTGGGCTTTTTCTCAAAATTCTATATACACTGTGATTCCAAAAAAACGCAAATTTCTACTATTTGGCGGTAGTTTAGTTATTATGTCCCACTTTAAATGCTTGTGAAAGTCGTCAAATGATGCAGTATTGGACAATAAATATATTTTATTAACATACTTACTTATTTAAAATATACTCGTACATAAGTATATTTTCAGTAATAGGTAGGTATGAATGTTTACATAATAATGCTACTGAGGGAGATCCATCTATCAATGTCACACCCGAATAAAACCATACTATTACCGGTTAGGTTGCTGGATAAGGTCCTATAGCCACTGGTGGTTTCATCTTCTTGGTTCAATGGCTAGTGTTCCATGAGGTTGTTTTAATGCCCCACGAGAAGGACAATGAATATGATCAAACGAGTTTATTTTAAGAAAATTAATGGATAACGTGTCAATAAACAATTAAACATAATTGCCCTCGTTGGTCTAAAAGATCAGTATTTAAATAAAAATAAAAGTCCTACTGTAAAGTGTATATTTTATTTCACAGTATTGGACTACACCCCATACGTTGATTTCCATACAACCTTCATGTGAAACTTGATTAAACCATTACATAGAAATTCTTGGAATCTGTTAGGAGAATTTGTACTGTGGCAGGTTGCAATACATCGACTGTAAGTACTACATTTTAGACACGATACTGTTTCTAATGGAAATGCGAAAACACAACTAGTAAAAAAATTACTTTACTAATAAGTACAAATGTGTCGAATGTAATTCAAGAATCACTCAAACTTACTATCAAAATACACTCAATCAGCAGAAGTTTAACAAAGATGGATTACTAAGAAAAAACTAAGGAAATCATACATAAATATATAAATATGATTTTTCGTTTTTTAAATAATACTTCTTACTTTCGCGTGTTAAGAACGCGCCATGCGGGGGATGACTTAAAGTTAAATAATTATTAAGCCGGATAAGAGACAAATCATGCAGGTGATGCATTTAACAAACATTTTTCAAATTGAATATAACTTCTTCGTAGAATGGAAGAATGGATAAAAACAACAGTATAAAGGTATATCCTATTCGGTCAATATAGAGGTTTTGAACGTATAACCTACTTCATTGTAGTATTACTACTACAAGTAGTACAAATGAGATAAGTATTTTAATTGTAAAATAAACATGTGAAACTGTAAAACTGCTGTAATAATTTATAAATTGTTTTCAATCAATAAAGGGTTCTGATACAAACTGAATCGTTAGAAATAAGTGCTTTCCTGTACAACATTAATTTAGAAACTGGCCAGAAAGCCCAGGTAGAGAACCACTAACTTCTAAAATCAAAGTTTTGCAATTTTTATATTATCGACTTTCATACAAAAGAAGGGGAAACGATATTAACATTTAAATACTGCTATAAGTATATTTTGCAAATATTTGAAATCACCAAGTAAATATATTTTTCTATTAACAGTGCTCAATTCTATCACCCCAAGGTTGCCAAATATGTCTTTTCTTTACCCGGAGACTCCTGGTTTCACTCATTTTGTCCAGGCTTCAGGTTGTCTAAGCAGCTTTCGGATCAGTTATTTTATTATTTTCCCCATTAGTAGTTCAACCTTTTCCTAAAATAGACTTACTTATAATAACAAAGAATGTATGTCAATAGACAACCTCTTTATTCTTCTGTGATTATTTTAATGTATTTATTTATTTATGATTGTAATGGTTTGTTCTGAAATATACCTAGTTAAACTGTCTCTTCGAGTACTTTATCTCTTACGAGACGTAGCGATCTTCTCTCATATGCCTGTGTTGCGCGTGTAGGGTCCTACAGACATAGAGGACCTACGGCTTAACGTGGGCCCTAACCACGCGAAATGCAAGCACTTCTACTAAAAGAAGATTCACTAGGCAGAATACCTCGCTGATTTGCTATTGCCTTGCGAGGGAGAATGGCTGTTAAAAATCCGATGTTGTGGTACTGGAATTGAACCGAAAAGCGTAGAAGTCTAACGCGCTAACTTCTAACCCATGCCTGCCTCAGTTAAACTATATAAAAAAAATTTTGTTCACGCGAGCTGAAAAATGTCTTCTAGTTGGCCTACATTTATAGTTGACAACGCTGGTCCAGCCACTATGTAATAAAAACGCAAAAGATGCAATTTAAGATTTAATTAAAGCAATAGATTAGTAATATTTCAAATAATATTCCATAGATCTGTAAGATTGAAATTTATGAATCAATTCAACATTTATATATGTTTTGTTGAAAGAAATACATAGATACTGTAAATATAAACAAATAAAAGCATGTAATTTTGCCAATACTTGATAAATATTGGTGCACATTCGATTTGTTCATATATGTCTTAGCTTTTCTACAAATAGTAAGAAATCAATATAAGTATGTATATTGAATTCTTCGAAAATTTGTTGTGAAATTCATATCTACCGTTTTTCCATTGCTGTATGTAGTCTCCAAACATTCTGGCTCCTGTCATAAACTAATTTTATATCTTAGAGCAAAGGAAACAAATGTTACTTCTCAGGCAGAAATACAACGCAAGAAATTATTTTTCGTGAGAAAGTTGTTAGATAATTAGTTAATCTAAATATATGTAATGCAGTTAGTATTTACATAGAATACCACCCACAATACACAACCTTAAAAAGTTAAACAGTTTTACCATTTTAGTTTATTTGCAAGCAACACCGAATTTACAAATTGTTCTCTGATAAAACAGTATTTAAATCTATCACAGGTACCATATGGAACATATGGTATATCTAAAGTTTAGTGAATGCCTTATTGATCATTATATGCTATCGGATTTGTTAATAATAAGCTTTCAAATTTTACATTGTTATACTTTCAAAAGCTACGGTGGCAGTAGTCATTAATAATGTTCTAATAGTAAGATCTACGCTGATTACGTTTCATAAAGAGATGTTCCCAGCAGTAAATACTTGCTCGTTATAAAGTTTAAAACTTAAAATACGGTGGTTAAGTATTCTCAGCGCAAATACATTTTTACAAACAAAAACATTCACAATCTTAAAATAACCATTCCTCTTATAGGGCCATACTGCAATTGGGTATGTGTTCTCTGTGGCATTTTCCTGTTCCTTGGCCGTCTCTTCATAGGGGACGTTTCGTTCCTGTCCTTAGCTGACCGCTCCACGGATAGAGTCGTTAACTGTAACCCAACGATTAATAGCTGCACTCCGTTGGGTACCGACCTTTAGTGCCGATTGTTGATTGATTGATTTGAAAGAGCGAGATCTAAGACGCGGTTTTCCAAGCGTATCTAAGCACTGCAGCCATCATTGGCTTATTGTACACCCTAACTAAAGATTTTGCTTATTTGGGTAATTCCAACTCCAGTAGCGATTTTTAACGCGTCACACATCGTAGTGGCACTGGACCTACGGCTTTACTTCTTATCCGCCAGAAGGCGTACTTTCAGGTTTTTCCCCGCCAGAAAAATCTCACGGACCTCGGCCAGGTTCGACCCCGCGTACCTTAGATCTAAAGGCAAATGCGCTAACCACTAGACCTATCCTCACCAGGATTCGAACTCAAGCCCCTGAATGGGAGACTGACGCTCTTACCACTGCGCCACCAGGCTTCTCAAAATAATCGTTAGCTACTATAAAATATTATATACGCATGTGGATATACGAGGGTGGTTAATCATTTCTTGTCCCTGATATAGAAGCAAATTACTTAGACATTTAAAACAACTTTATTTCTCAACATAATTCTTTAAAATATTAACACACCTAGTATAATGATGATGTGGAGCTTGAATGCCTTTAGAAAAAACTCTTTCTTTTACACTGCAAACCACTCATTCACAATAGCCATCACCTCTTCATCGTCCGAAAAATGAGTTACCCAAAGATGTTCTTTTAATTTACAGAACAGGTGAAAGCCACTGGAGGCCAGATCTGGTGAATATGGGGCAAACGCAGCTCTTTTGAGCAGGACGTTATGTTGGCGGTACTGAACGTTTCAATGTTCCAGACCTTCTTTGCTTTATAACCTCACGAACTTTTGGTATTACTTTAGCGTAGTAGTTTCCCGTTATGGTAAGACCACGTGGTAAATAATCAACAAGAAAAACTCGCCAAGAATCCCAAAACAATGTTACCATTATCTGTCTAACCGATGAAGTTACACGGAACTTTCGTGGGGGCGGCAAACCACGATGCCGTCGTTCCATACTCTGCCGTTTTGACTCAGGATCAAAATGAGGAATCCATGTTTCATCGGCAGTTATAAATCTTTCTAAAAATCTATCCAAATCCGTGCCCATTAATGTAAAATTGCTCGCAGCAGTGACAAACCTGAACCGTTTCTGATTAGGTGATAACATTTTCGAAATCCATTGTGCGCAGGCTTATTTCAGACCCAATTCCTCGTGCAAAATTTTCTTAACGCTTCCAAAGCAAAAGCCACATGTCTCAGCAATATATTTGACCGAATTATCCGATCACTCGGTACCATATCATGGACCAAATCAATATTTTCTTAAGTGTCAACAGTTTTTGTTCGTCCGGCACCTGATGCATATTGATACGACTTCCTTCCTAATTTGAAATCCCGGTACAAATTATTAATTATTTGATATGATGGGGTACAGTCACCCAGCACTCCGGACATGCCATTATAAATTTCCTCCGGTGATAAACCCTTCTTAAAAAGGTATTTTATAACAGCACTTGTCTCGAATTTTTTCATTTCATCAATATCACCAGCACAGTAATACTAAATGTATAACTTTTATATACAAGAAAATAAAAAAATTATTTCTTTGTCGGTCAATGCCTTCTAAGGTAGCAACTATAATTGATGAAGCATCCTCGTACATACGGTTTAATTATGGAATTTTAGCTTCTTTATTTTAGAAACTCCTAGAATGTTGGTTATCTTCGTATTTTAAATCCTTGGTTCCTGCGATTACGTCTAGAAACGTTTATTGGAACTAAACATTTTACCACTGCAAGGATTTGATACAAAAACCGCGTCGATTAATTTAATTTCTAGAAAACTCATAAATTTAAGTATTCTTTAAAGTGCAGGTGTAAAACATTGTGTGGCTAGGTATGCAACATATACATTACACCTCAAATTGAGATCACCCACCCAGAAATGTTCAAAAACGTATTAATTTGAATCACAATCTTGCTTGTTCCGGACAATTAATCGCTGTGAGTAAGAAGTACTATACAGTATGAACTATGTAATTGAAAATACTTATTTCATAAACGCTATTATATCTGGGATGTTCGTAAACCCAAATTCGTTTTAAGTGAGTTAGACAACGTTCTATTTCTAACATCAATTTTAACAATTTTTGTATTTCTTTGCATTCCTTACTTAAAATTAATTTTTAAAATTCTTTTCTATTAAACGAAGCATTAAATTTACGTAACGTCCAGATGTTATTTCCACCCCGAAATATTTGAGTAGTAATCCGTAAAAGTTTATTGCCGGAGTCCGACTGGGGTGAAAGGACGTAACTGAATAAATAAATGTCCGGAAAATCGATAAAGTGTATTTCCCTAATGTGTTTTTGTATTATTTGTAAGTGATAGTTGGGTACACAACGGGAAATGTGTTTCTATTGTCTTATCCCGTAAATGAAAAAAGCTTTTTCAGGGTTTCCACATGTATTTGGTTTGACCAAAATAAAGCTTTTAAATAAAGCGAAATCTAATGTCCATGCTTTTAAGTTTTATTGAATATAATTATAGTGTTTTGTATCAAGAGATCTATTATAGTTTGGGTATATTACGCGTAAAGTTAGAATTACGTATTTGTAGGTGCATGATTCCGTAATTGTTTCGAATAATGTGTAACAATAAGAGTTGGGAAGAACCAAACATTTTGGAACAAAAAATAGGTAAAAGAAGTCTATAGACCATAGTAATAATATTTAATCCTCTACATCCCTTTTTTTGCATTCATACATACTACTGCCCCCCTTCCCCCCGGAACTGCTTTCGCATTACTTCAGGGGGGTGCGGGCGTCGCTTACACACTAACCATTCATGCAACACACACCCTAAACTTAACTAAGTGAAATATGGTCGCCTCAGCCGGGATTTGAACATCCCAGCCGATCGGCCGCATTTCACTGTGACCTCGAGTGGCAGCGCGTATTCGCACTGCTCCCTAATCCTGTATATCCTACATGTGCTACACCTTACTAATGTAGAAAGCGGTTCTCCATTTAATTGTGAAAATAACTACTTGCAAGTTATTATTGTGGTCAACTTACAGAAACCATGGGTGACTGAAAAAATGGAGTTTATCCGAGGGGTAGTATTATAAAACATATTTTATGGTTAAGGTTACACTTTAATTAAATTTGTGAGAAAAATAACGAAAATTTATATGAGATGGCTACTTTAATGGTAGCTTTTCCAAGACGGGTTTATAATAATTACAAATCTTTGTACAAAGAGAATTCTTCGCAACCATTTTCGAGATTCCTGAAACATAAACTCGTCATGAGTTGCAGCAACATGTTTTACACTGTTTCGAAATTGAATTAAGAAATGGTTATTGCGGAAGTACTTGTTAACAGGTGTATGGCGTCACTTGGGTCTGATTATTGATTACGATCTCGAACAACATAGAATTCAATAGCAAGTGGAAGTATGAAAACATTCACCGACAAAGTGTATTATTAAATGCCTTGAAAATTAATTATAAAGTCAAATGTAAGGCATCCTTTATAAGCCTATTCGTATTTGTGTTTCGTATAATTCAGACTGTTTTGCGCACATTTTCATAAAACAAGAAAATATAACAAAGCATAAAAAGCACTAATTATATCCTCAAAGGGCGAGTGTTCTTAATTGGCTCTCTTGCTGGCAGGGTGCGGACACCTGGTTGAGGGCTCCGGGCTCCGGGTATATAGCGCTAAAACATAACCATAAGTTTGTGCCGCAGTGCAGGAGCAGTTTATTACACCGCCGAAGCCGCGATTTCAAAGCTAATTTTAACTACGGAAATACTGGCTCACTTGTATCGTATTTTTAATTATTTTCATTTAGTCGTAAGTATTCCTGAACGAGTTCCCTAAAGTTCTGTACACAGAAATCTATTGGGAAATCGAGATGAGTTTGGACTAATTTAATTTACATATAAATTTGGACCCCTGCTTAAAAAAAATTTATTGCCTACCTTGTTGTACCAAATTCATAATTAAAAAGTATTTGGCATGACTAGCTGCGAAGAGGACTTTATTTAAGTATGGAACGTACGTTATTTTATATCAATAGCTTTAAGAAACAAATCATACTGCTTTCAGTAACTATATATATAATAATATCATAATATTATGAGGGAGCGAAAAAACAGAAATTGAATATTCGATGTAACCTTTAATAAAATGTATAACAAAAATAAAATATCTATAACGTACTCAAAAATTATTTACTTCTGTTTCAAATAAACGTTTTTGCGGGATATTTACTATAAGAACGCAAAATTCAATACAATATTAGGTGTTAATCATTCAAATTGTATATATTATCACTGTTTGCACTCCTTTTATGATCTTGAATCCTTGATCCTTGCTTTTACATATTGATGTGGTCCTGTAAGTTAAATATCATTTATCTCAAATTTTGATATACAGGGTAGGTCAAAAATCACTACACTACTTTCATTGCATATTCAGCAATGTGTTATAATTGCTCTAAGGTAATGCTGTTTTCAATGGTCCCATAGATTTTAATGTTATCCAATTTTATTTGCATCTGATAGTTAGTGAAGTAACCACATTGCTGGCCTTAAAATGTTTACTAAAGAAGAAAGAATTCATGTTTTAAAAACCTGGCGCAAACGCGGTTTTAATGCAAGAGTTGGCAAATGGAATTCATTTCAACACTATTCCATCCTCATAAGGAGATCGATAATTTACGCAAACGTTTTGATCAAAGTGGATCTGTAACTGTCAGCCGCAGGTCAGGTAGGCCATCATTGAGCGATGCAATTAATTTGACTTAATAATGTAAATATTACTAAACAGTAATAACGAATTAGTTTGCTATTAAGTGACTATTCACTTTCGGCTCACCCTATATGCACATCGAATCGAAACATATCACGGTTTTCAAGTCTACTTTTGGAATTTATTAATTGAAATAAACGATATTCTGATTGACACCAGTTTTTAAATAACATGATAAATAAACTTTATTGTGGGAAGGATGGTGTTAGTCTTTTCATCAGAAACATACAATCAAAGTATGCCTGAGAAATTATTTGAAGAAAACCCACTACTTTATATTACAATGTAAACAAAAAGTATCCTTGTTGTTTGTATCTTTTGTATGACATTAATATGATTGTGTAATTGAATTTTTCAGTCTGTAATGTATTTCAGTTTTGAGAAAACCTTCCCATGGTGCACATTGGTTGAAGATAAGGTTAATACTGTACCTGTAAGCTAATGTGTGAAAACGGAATTTAGTTAACGGCTGATAATAGCAAGAGGACGTTTTGCAAGAGTTGAACTAAATTGTCTTGTAAATTCTTTCATATTAGTTTGTGAGATTTCTTATCTGACCTTGCTGTTTTTTTTTATAACTATGCAGTTTATATTCTTTGAAATTAAATGTAATAATTCCCGTAAAGATTACGGTGTTTTCAATATATTTTATTAAAACAATGATGCATGCCAATACTACCAACTTCTGTAAAATACGGTTTTATTTCAATACTGTTGAGGAATTGCGGCAATCACAACACATGGGTAGAGGATCACAACACCGTATTTTCAAGTATTGTTTTTTTGTAGAGGAAGCTGCTATTATTTTGGTTGTTCTTTTCCATTTACACTCTTTTGTAAAAATCTCACTGTTGGCTCCAGTATTTTATTTAATATAACACAGTTACTGAGAAGTTTGTTTTTCATTACTATTTTGAATAAAAATAAAATTTCCGATAGTTATGTCTATTATATTCTTATTTGCTTTGAGAATATAACCCAAGAAACCAAGTCCCGCGTCTTGTGAGGGTTATCTGTATACACAGTATCAGTTTATTATTGGAATTAATTTCAGAATAAAAGTGAACCTTGAATAGAATAACAGCATGGAAGATATTTTGGGAAACTTCCGGTCGCCTGCCTTCCTTGTCCGCCCCTGATCAGAAAGAAGAAAATTTGAATCAGAAGTTCAATTTTTTGGCTGCGATTTCTCTAGAAATACGAATAGATTGTGTAAATATTAATTCTGCACAGGTATTAAATCGGAGTTGTAAAACATTACATTGTATTGCAGAACCTGGTAAATTAGTAAATCGTATAAATGTGTGCCAAATTTTTGTAAAATTGTTGGTATTTTCATAAACATTTTAAAAGATGTACATAACTTTTAGGTAGGAAAAATACTAAACTGGAAAATAGATAAAAATTCCAAAAAACTTAAACGGTAAATACAAAAAAATTAAACACAAACATATCTTATTTAATTGAAAAATATTGCCAACAAATTAATACGAAAATATGTGCGATACTAAATTAAAGATTATTCAATACTTGTTGGGTTTTAGAAATGGTACTGTTTGTGCTTCTTACATGCCAATAAAACAGTAAGTAATAAAATCACAGACACATAAACATAACTAGAGCTGTACTAACATTTTTGGAAAATGAAGATCGCATAATTTCAAATAATGTCCTTTATAAGAAAACACAAATAGTGTTCTTCATGCAAGTGACTTTGACCAGGTTCATTTGCAATTGGGGATATGCTAGAAACATAGGAATGTTACCTGAAAACTCCGAGTCTAAGTATTTATTCACAGCTCACTACACATTGAGCCGATACACAGTTAGTGCTTTCGTAAGTTATTAAAAATGGGCGAAAATGTTCGCTAGAACTTCTCATGCAAATTGTCTTTAAGTATTTATGTTCTGTATTATTGGTATTAATGTTGCTTCCGAAATATGAGGTAAAAATTACAGATATAGAATTTTAAAGGGTAAGGTAGAGTAGAACAGAATATGGGAAAAAATAAATACTATTAACTAAATAACTAATTCCCTGTATTTTTAGGATATGCTAAAACATTTATTTGTAGTTCTACAAGCGTTTTTATTTTGTTCTATAATTTGTAAACTCTGATGCATTATTAAAAGTCGCAGTGAGTGATTGACGTAGACGTTAGCGTAATAATCACTTATTTAACATTTGGTTACACTCAAAAGTCGAGGAAAATTTAAGAGCAGACGCCAGTAGCATTAATATTTTATTTCGGAGGCCAAAAATTCCATTCAGCTTTTTAACAAAAATAGCGCGGAACTCAGGTTTTTTCATTAAAAGAAACATGCCGCAACGGCATCACGAGGCTCATGAAGAACAGCCGCGTCCTCAATCGACGCTAATAGAACTGCAAACAGCTCTACGCCGTCCTCTTAGCTAAATATATACCAAAACCAAGTGCTCACAACAGGCCGTCTTAATGGGTGCAAAAACCTCAGACAATATAACACTTTATAATCATCAGCACTTAGTGAAGCTCAGCAATTATGGTGCTCCAAGCATTATGAATATAATAATCTATTGTTTGTTGTATAATGTACCTAATTGACTAGATTTATTAAGAGGCTGTAGTTTAATGAGGCGTTGTGATACCCCTTTACTATAAATTCCCTCGCTAGTCCGGGTTATATAGCTTTAGCGAACAGATGGCCACCTTTAAATTTTCTGCAGTCATATCAGAATGGGAATTGCATGTGACACTATCAATAAAAAAGAATTTTATGACATTTTCGTATACCCTTCTTTACATATTATATGATGTATGCTGTTCAACCTGACTGAGTATATCAGTCTTCAATTAGATACTGTCATTTTTGAAATCTTTAGAGGACAGTACAGGTGATCAAGACAGATACCATTTTATCCCCGTTCGGATTTTCGAATTTTACGTATTGCAGAAATACTAAACAAATTAACAAATGATTGCATTATAACTATTTTTATAAACAAATACCAACACTATTTCATAAATAATCATTTTACTAAACAAATAAAAGATTATTTTACAAACTCACATTCGGAGTCGATAATATTCAGGTTCTGAAGCCTCTGTAGTTAAATCTTGATCTGTAAAATTTTTCTTGTCCTCGTGTTGTGTAGTTGCTCAATTAAAAAACTTCCTCAAACTGGAATTGTTTCTGCCTTGACCTGACTTTTCTATTTAATGAATCCAAGTGGTAGTTGGTGTAGAGTTTTCCAAAATACCGCACTTTCGTCCACAACTTATTTTCTGATAAATTCATTTTGTTGAGTAGCTTGAGGAACTTCTCCTGGAATAGTGCTGCCACACGTGTCTCAATGGACACTGATTCTCAACAAATTTTAAAAATCAAATTCCTCCTTGTAATCCGTTGCATAGCGGAGCCCTGCGGACGCCGATAAAACGGTATTTGTAGTGCAACACAATTCGCACTGGTCAGTGGGTAGACCAATATAGCGACATATGCAACCGGTCGTGATTCGGGAGCGCACATAAAGCCGTCGGTCCCAGTTGTCATACGAACATCTTTGCTAATCATAAACCCTGTAGCGAGTGGAATTTCTCTGTTCGCTGCATTAGGTTTGCCTCCTACTCGGCATATGTGCAAAGAAGTTTCATATAACCTACCCCGTTGTAGGTAATTCATAGGCCATTGGCCTATACACAGAAGAAGACAGAAAAAGAAAGAATATATCAACTGTAAGTTAATTTTAGGTATTTTATTGGTACGTTGTCTGCTATTTTAAAAACAATGTATAAAAGGTCGCACATTAACGTAGATGCAGTAACAATAAGAAACGTTATTTTTAGCTTCTTTTAGGCTAGTTTAATAGCCTCGTAATAACTTTATCTTCACAAATTACTGATTACAAACAAATAATATATTAGCCAGCCAAGTCATCACTGATTCTCAACAAATTTTAAAAATCGAATTCCTTTTTGTAATCGTCAACACAGCGGAGCACTGCGGACGCCGGTCAAACGGTCAAACGCAACACAATTCGAGGTGGTTAGTGCTCGGATGGGTGCACCAATATAGTGGCATATGCAACCGGTCGTGGTCGGAAAGCTTGTAAAGCCGTCGGTTTCCGTTGTCATACGAACATCTTTGACAATCGTAAACCATGTAATGGAATTTCTCGCCTCTGATCGACGGGTTAGGTTAGCCTCATACTCGGCATATGTGAAAAGAGGGCTCACAGAACATACTCCATTGTAGGTAAATTAACAGGCCATTGGTCTAAATGCAGAAGAATAAAGAGAAGAATAATTGCTCTTTCAAAATTTATTCAACTAACTGGAGCTTGGTAAAAAACTGATTTTCCTGTTAATTCTCTGTAAGTTCCTTGTATACAGAACCTTCTCCAACTAAGGAGGCTTTTCCTATATTCCTCGAATGTTCCCTCTTCTAGGCTTGTTACACCATTGGCTTGCTGCTATGGCGTTGATGCCGTCTTTTCAACCTATCTGCTTCTTTAATTAGTGTCTTACATTGGAACTATATGACCAGCCCAGTTCCAGTTCCATTTTAATGTAGCTGTAACATATACGATTTTCGTCGGCTGTTTCATCCAGTTACTTCTTTTCCGATCATATAATGTTATGCCTAGCATCTATCATTCCATTGTCCTTTGTTTTCCTGGAAGTTTTCGACAATTTTAAATTATGCTAAGATGTAGTATACTGAGACTATTTAGTCATAATGCCCCATTGACTGAACATCTTGTCTTTATATTTAACATCTACTAGCTGAATCCTTGTTTGTTTCCAAGTCTGTTCCTTGATATCCATCTGTTTTTACTACAAGTTGGGTGAGATATGCCTACTTTATTGTGTTAATAGTTACTTTCTAAGGATATTTTCAGCATTTCTTGGTATTCCCTCAAGGTCTTTATTTTACATCATCCAATAGTTTACCAGCTGGTTGGGGGGTACTTATTTGATTTGTAACGAACCTTTATATGTAATAGCTATTCTGATTTCTGCCATCTGCGAACCCTGTTAGTAGCTGCAACTTGACCTAACTCAATATGCTGCTCTAAAGAAGACTCTTATACAACTCACGAAGAAATGTTTTCCTATGAAGAGAAATAGTTGAAAACCATTTGTTAGAACCCTTTGTTTTACAACTCCACTTAGCGGTGTGTATCTTTTATATTTTTAGGAACAATTTCGAAGATATTTTGGAAAACTTTTTCTTAGCATTCCAGCGATAGGTAACATACTTATTGCTGAATCCCAACCTAAAATACCCAGAAAATACGAACATGCTTATAAAAGAGCCTTTCAAGAAAAGTACATCCCTGTTATATTTTCATTCTTTTCCTGACCTCAGTTTATTTAATTTCTTTTTAGAGGATCATAAATATGCTTACACGATGCGTAAAAATTTAGTTGAGGAATCAGCCAGGTCCACAACAATGCTTGTAGTTGTGAACTAAACAATAAAAGAGCTTAACGAAGCTGAACTGCCTTAATAGACATTATAAAAAAAAGGCCGCAACTCTACGAAATGCATTAAAACGAACCTCATTATGATAAAAAGAACCAAGCATTCTTTAATTCGTTGTCCTGAAAACATTACAAACTGCAGTCATCGCCTGTAAACTATAAATTCTATAATTTTAGTTGACTATAGTTGCATGTCTTGCCATACACAGCGTATGACATCATTCTTATAGTGTTAGTTCTTAGCAATAAAATAATTACAACACATGAATTTAGATAATTTTTCATTATTTCTGTCGATTAAAAAGATTCGCCAGTCAGCATCTTGTCGCCTCAAGACATATTACATTTTTGTCCGGATGTTTTAAGAACACCCTATACCTTGTACATATGCACTACATAGACTCGCTCATACATCGATTTCCATTCTGGGTTCAGCTCGAATGCAACTAATCTGCATTTTGTTCATCATATATTCACTTTGACAGTGAAGGCGTAGGTAATCATAACGTAGCTTACTATTGCATACCGCTAATCAACAATACTCTTTATAATAAAAGCTATATTTAGCTTTAATAACTATTTCTTGTCGTTTTTATGAACAATGTAGCACCTATACTCCACATTATAAATTTAGTCGTGTTATACAAGAAACGTATTTTATAACTTTATAGTTACTGTTGAATGCTTCATTGTAATTCGAGATATCATTTAAATAAATTTTGTTTTGTCAAGATTTATGACAATTCTGAAATGGTTTTGGCTAAATAACGTCTAGCATACGTGTATTTGCAATTGAAATCCATGATTTTATCGCACAAGCAACGTAATATCTCGATGTACAGGAATAGGGTACAACTCCGTGATATTAGTATAAATTAGATATGCCGCATGTATCTTACAAGCTGATAAACTGTTTACAGATTCATCGTGCTGCTTTTAAATAATTGACAAGGTAATCTGTTTAGTCTAATTGAATTAGAATTATCTTAAATCATCACGGACACATATGCACTTTTCATTTCGAGAAAGATTAACTCTACGGCATCATTCAATTTGAATATCGAAGTGTTTGTATATATATATATATATATATATATACAGGGTGTATCAAAAATAGGGTCAAATATTAAATCCGATGGTAGATTACAATATATATAAACTAGAAAAAACGTTTCTTTGGCAAGGGTCCCACTTTTAAGATATGAGAAAATAATAATTGAAAATTTGATTCAAAATTATTTTAGTACTGCAGGATAATTTCAAAAATTTGAGTTCAAAGACATGTTATGCAAAGGAGAGTAAGATAGAAGTGAAAAAATTTATCACCTGCCACAAACCAATACTATTAGGTAGGTCAGTAATTTCTATTCAGTTTGTTGTTGTTATCACAAGCCAGACAAGTTTTTACGTGTTTACCACTTTAGCTTTACTTTACAATTAGTTACTAACCTTTTACAGCTTAAATGCATTTTCTATGTGTCATCAGCAGTTCTCAAACAAAATTTTATTTTACTTTTTAATTCAATAATAATAATAATAATAATAATAATAATAATAATAATAATAATTAGCTTAATGATTATTGAAAAATGAATAGTACCATTAAATTCTACTTGAGCCAATCTATTACTGGTTTGAATATTTGTACCTATTTCTGATACACCCTGTATATTTGTTTGTAGTTCTGTAGTTAATTATGACTGGAATATAACGTACAGTAGTTTTTATCTTCAATTTTTATAGGCCTCTAAGGCACACTGCTTGCTGTCGAGATGGTGTGAAGCAGGCTTAAACTAGATAGGATATGTTCCTAAACGAGGCCCCGCAAAGGCCTTGTTACTCATTTAGTGCGACCATGTCCATATCACGAGAGGCGTAATTAATTTAATCCACAACGGCAAATAAAGCCAATACCCAGTACCGACTACACAGAGAATTAGAAAAATTTTCTGAACCTTTAGACTATTACATCCAAAGTAGTCTCTTACCACTGAACCATTCCAACCATACTTGCAATAATCTATTCTTAAAATATTGTATTTAATATTCCGGAAATATACACCAAAAGCGTTTAAATGGATTTACATCTCTATTTAGAGTGAAATATAAATTGCTAACAAGACATAACAATGGTGTTACAATATGCCTGAAGAGGTTAATCAATTGGGGATATCTACTCCTAGAACAGGCAACCCAGTTGTAATAGCTTTGATGCGAACTGAACTTACAGAACTTCGATTAGATATAATTTGACGACCTAAAGTTATTCCTGTGTCAGTGGCGCATGAATACATGAATTGAATTTGCTTAATTGTCTGGATAACTTTGATCGTGGATATAAGAATTTTAGCCTATTATTATCAAAGTTCCTCGTTTGTAGTTTTACATGAAAACATGAAATTGTTTTATTACATTGACAATATGTTTACTAATGAGTGTTTTTAAATGTTGGCTGTGCCCACAGGAACTGTGTCTATATTTTAACCATCCGGTTTATAAAATTTACTGCAACTATTTAATAGTTATCAAAGTATAGTTCAGATGGTACAGTTATTATATAAATTATAAAATAAATAAAATGTCGGCATTTGAACTGCTGACAAGTTTTCATAGATTCTGTACGAGTTTCTCCTAAATGTTTAGTAAATAAAGGCTTAGAATGATTGCTCCATAAGAAAACAATTAAAAATATTTCATCTAAATAAAGAAGGTTGTAAAACGATAGATTTAAAAATCCACGCTACGCATACTGCACGGGGTTTATCACAATAAAAATATGTAATCCGAAGGGAACACATAAAGAAGACTTTACAAGCTTTTATAGAAATATAAAATACTACGGTCATATGTTAATGATTTTTTTCCGTTCCTCTTACTCTGCCCTACTACTTATTAGTATTAGTATTATCTACTTATTACTTAATGGATGTCAGGCAGAATGAAAATTAGTGACGAAGTTGAAAACTCAAGAGGTTCTGTTTATGTACCTAACTTTAATAAAGTTAGGTTATAAAGATTTAAAAATGATTATTGGTGGTGTATTGGTGATATGTTAAAATGTAAAAAACGGTATGGTACGTGTAATGCGCGTTGTTTTGAATTTCTTTAGTTGTGGTTCTACACGCAGTTCTTTCTGTAGGTGGACTATTGTTATTTATTTAGATATCAACACTCCAATCTCATGATAGCTAGACGACTTAAAACAGCTTATTATTAATTGAATATCTTGCAAGGATTCGTATAGACCTCATTACAGTTTATCAATCAATTCAAGCAATACGTTTACCAAGTACGAAAGACTTTAAGAAACTTATAGGATGATCGTCATCCCTACATATGTTAAGCTGCGAGTTATGTAGGCTAAAGATGCTTATTCTACAGTTCTCACGACATTATGGTAAAGCACCTATCTTATAGCTCCCATGATATTGTATTACATTGTAGATAACACAACATTATATAACGTGTGTATTAGAGCCATTTCAGTAGTTGTTAATTATTGTCATTCATGCTTATTGCTGCTTGTAGTAACTTAATGTACTCCAACATTTAAATGTAATTGTTGTAAAATAAAACATTTTTTTTGTAAACTAAGTCCACGGCTTATTTTACTGGCGCAGTCTTACGGATACTTAAAAAAAAAGGGCATTACAACATTTTTTGCTCCTTTTTTTTGTGTATTAACACTTAATTAAGTAGTACCAGCAACCGTTCCTGAAGCCTTCAAACGTCCGGTAACCATCACAAGCTGAAGCCTGAGGACTCGCATCGCCACAGGTGAAGCAACGCTGGTTCCAGACAACCCAGTCTATTGGAGACAATTTGGTCTATCGCAGACCATCTGATCATCGAGATCACCCCAGAGATCAATCAACCGAAGGTTCGATTCTCTACACTTCTGATCCGACCATTTAAGGATGAAGTAAGTGTTTTTTAATTATTAAAGTGAAAAGTGTTTTTAAAACCAATTTATAATAAAATTTAAAATATACTAACGTAATTTTAAGTAATTTTTAAGTTCAAGTAGATACTGGTAAGCAAGACCTAAAGCGAAACCATTAGGTTTTATAAAAAGCTTTAGTACTCAGTATCTATGTGTAGGAACCCTGTTAGGATTGTTTACTAATAATAATATTAATTAATACCTTGCTAAACGGAAATAAAAATATTTGTGAAAGTACTCAAAGAAAACTAACTATTGATGAGTAATCGAGAAAACATTCTCAGACCACCAATACTTTTATTAAACGACAGAATTATACCCGAAAATCAACCCCTGGAATTTAATATCCAACCAGAAATGGCAAATATATTCCCACCTGGATTTCATATGTCCATGATTACCGAAATACCAACGTACGATGGTAATCCCAGCACTCTATCAGAATTTATTAGATCAGCAGAAGTAATTTTAGACCAATTTTTGGTTCCAACACAACCCGATGCCTATGTTAATAAATTATTACTTTCGTCCATGCGTAATAAATTAAGAGGCAATGCACTCGAAGTAATAACGGGTTATAACTTTAATACCTGGGCAGAATTAAAAGCAACCCTTGTTACCAATTTTGGCGACCAACGGTCAGAACTAAATTTAACTATTGATTTAGCTAAAACTAAACAAAATTCAAGAGAAGGTCCTATCGAATTTTATAATAGAATTCGAACCCTTTTGGCAACGCTCAATTCTAAAATATCACTTGGAACTGAACACAACGATATTAAAGCTTACAAATTATTAAACGCAAAAAGTCTAGCACTAAGGGCATACCTCAGTGGCTTAAATGAACCTTTTGGAACCTTATTAAGAAGTAGAAACCCCAACAGCTTGGAACAAGCAATTGGCATTGTTCGCGATGAAATAGATATAAGATATTCACAAAATTCACACCGAATTAGTACTAATGTTCCCAATCACAAGCAAAATTCAAGCTATAATAATCCAACGTTTTCAAATTCACAAAACTTGCATACACCTCGTTTCAATAATATTGCCCCCAGTCCTGGTACACCCTTTCAAAATCAGTTTGTACCCAGACAGAACTTTTACCCCAACAATAATTTTGTTAAAAATCAAAACCCAACTTTGAGATTAAACCCCAATACTCCACCTTCTAGATTCCCCAACCAAAGACCTTTCGATAATAGGAACCAAAATGTATTTGCACCACAGCGTGGTTACAAAAATTATATCCCTGGTGAACCAATGCAAATAGGTTCAGCAAACAAAAGACCTCCTACAATGCAATCTATCAACCCTAATAATCAGAAAAGACTGAATTATCAAAATACCCAAAGTAATCAGCTCAATCAACAATCAAATCGAAACCCAACTTTCCATCAAGCAGGATTATTCTATCATAACTCCGAAACTGATGAAATAGACCCAGATAACTTCCCTACCAATCAAGAACCCGATTTTTCTCACGAAAACTGTGACTACGAATCATACGACGAAATTAACAATATAGAACAAGAAATCAATGATGAAAGTGACCCCGTAAATTTTCACAACTAGCCTCGGAAAATTTAATCGAAACATTCAATTTAAACACACTAAAATCAAATTTACCGTATATCATTATCCCTTCAACCGGAGACAAATTATTACTCGATACAGGCAGTACAAGAACAATCATTGCACCCAAATTTGTAAACAAACATTTTCCCAATTCAATTGAAACGCAAAATTTCCAAATTGTTACGTCACACGGTGTAACTCATCATAATCAAGTAGCTAATATACCTATTAAATCCTTATTTAAAGAACAAGGCAACCACAAATGCTACGTATTCAACTTTCATGATGAATATGTAGGCCTTATTGGTTCAGATTTATTATACGATTTACCGGCACAAATAGATTTTCGATGGATGCATGTGCAAACAAACACAACTATAGTCCCATTTTATTATAACGCCTCAAAAATGCGTCAAGAACAACAAAAGCGAAACGAATGCAATTTTTCCAAAATTCACCAAAAATTAGAACCCATGAAATACATTTCGATCCCACCTAGAACGGAAATGAAAATAAATCTACCAACTAGTAGTACCAATGGTACAAAAATTTGCAATAAAATTAAGTTTGATAAAGGCTGTTTCACACCCCGTGCTCTTGTTAAAGTCCACAATAATTATTTTTACACAACAGTTGTCAACACTTCAAATGAAACTCGAAATTTTAGAATATATAATCCTCTATTACTTGAAGAATACGAAACCGACAATGTCGAAATTAATAACATAAATTTAAATCCTCAATCCAAAAACAAAATTTTGACAGACAATTTAAAAAACATAAACGTCGATCATTTAAACCCAGAAGAATCTTCTCAACTACAAAAACTCTGCTATGATTTTAGAGACATTTTCCATTCACCAGAACTACCCTTAACGTTTACAAATTTAACCAAACACTACATACGTACGAAAAATGACATTCCCATTTATACTAAAAACTATAGGTACCCTCACATTCACAGACAGGAAGTAAAAAACCAAATTACAAAGATGTTATCAGATAACATCATCGAACCCTCAGAATCTCCGTATAATGCTCCGATATGGATTGTCCCTAAAAAAATGGACAATTCAGGAAAACAAAAATGGCGAATCGTAATTGATTATCGCAAGCTTAACGAAAATACGATAGAAGACAAGTACCCCTTACCCCTAATCGAACAGGTGCTCGATAACTTAGGACGGGCAGAATATTTTTCAACACTCGATTTAGCCTCCGGGTTTCACCAGATCGAAATAGACAAAAACGACAGAGAAAAAACTGCGTTTTCCACTGAAGAAGGCCATTTTCAGTTTAAGAGAATGCCTTTTGGGCTTAAGAACGCCCCCTCATCTTTTCAGAGACTAATTAATCAAGCTTTAATTAACCTAACACCCAATCAATGCATGGTATATCTGGATGATATTATTATTTATTCAAAATCTTTACAAGAACACCTCGAAAAACTACATAATGTATTCGAAAGATGCAGGAAATATAACCTCAAAATTCAATTAGACAAATCAGAATTTCTAAAAAAATCAATTGCTTATCTAGGACACATTTTAACTAACGATGGAATAAAACCTAACCCTAACAAAATCGAAATAATTAATAAATTCCCCCTACCTAAAACCCATACGGAAATTAAATCATTCCTCGGAATGTTCGGATATTACAGAAAGTTCATTAAGGACTACGCTAAAATTACGAAGTTTCTAACTCAGTGCTTAAAGAAAGACAGCAAAATTATACATGACCAAAATTTTATTCAAAGTTTCGACTACCTAAAAACCATATTAGTTAACGACCCCGTTTTAATATACCCAGATTTTAACAAAACCTTTGAACTAACAACCGACGCTAGCAAGTACGCCATAGGCGCCGTACTTTCCCAAAATGGCAGACCCATTAGTTACGCTTCCCGTACTCTAAATCAATCAGAGATTAACTATCCGACAATTGAACGTGAATTGCTTGCAATCGTATGGGCCTGTAAGCATTTCAGACCATACCTCTATGGTGTAAAATTCATAATATACACAGACCATCGACCCCTCATATGGTTAAAAAACATTAAAGAACCAAACTCGAAATTAACGAGATGGGCAATTAAGCTCGAAGAATACAATTTTTCTATCAAATATCTACCAGGTAAATTAAACAAGGTAGCTGACGCCCTTTCGCGTATACAAATTCACCCCATGTCAGTAGATCGATTAAATACACCCGAACCTGACTTTGATCAAGTTAGTATCATACCACATAGAGCAGATACACCCAATATGGACGATTTCACTATCCCAACATTTGTCCCACCTTCTGTTAAAGAAAAACCAAAAATCCTCCAAAACATCCAATTGCAACCCCCGTTTTCGGCTAGCGAAAACCCTAGTGAGGAAATAACGATTCAAGATGAAAGCCCACCTGACAATGACGACATAGAAAACGACGACGAATCACTTGTTAACACTGTTCATACCCAACAATCTTCTACACCCGTAATGGACATATCGGAAAAACCATTACAGCACCACAAAAATCAAATACAATTTTTAAACGCCACAATACAAAAGAAAATCAGAATATCCAAATTTGACGGATTTACCCATTACACTGTATTTGTAACACCCCAAAATAGAGTCGCAACTTTTACTACCTTACTTCTTCAATTTTGCGAACCAAAATCTCATTATTATTGTATTTTTCAAAATGACAGCCTATTTGAATCATTTTCGAAATTCATCCTAGATATCACAAACGAAAATTCACCCAAATTCCATAAATGTTTGACGCAAGTAACTTACGTTACTAACCCTGAAGATAGACAACAACGAATTCAAAGTTACCATTTAGGCAAAAACAATCATAGAGGAATTGTAGAAACTTCGCAACACCTTAAAAGAAATTACTATTGGAAAAATATTGATAAAGATATAACAAACTTCATTAACAACTGCGACACGTGCAAATTACAAAAATACAACAGAAAACCTAACAAACTACCGTTTCAGCTGACCCAAACCTATAACAGACCATTCGAATGTATTCATTTAGATATTTTTCACATTAACAACACAAAATATTTGACGATTATAGACGCCTTTAGTAGATTCGCCCAGGCGTATTACTTAAAATCAAATAATACTACTGACATTACAAACGCCCTATTCACATTTATATCCAGCTATGCAGTGCCAAAAACTATCGTTGCAGATAACGAATTCGACACTAACACTTTTAAAAGTTTCTTAAAATTGCATAAAATTAATTTTCATTTGACTACCCCCTTGCACCATCAGTCAAACTCCCTTATGGAGCGTGTACATTCAACCCTCATAGAACACTACCGGATACTTGACGAAACCCCTGAAAAAGAACGAATGAACTACTGCATATTGGCTTACAACAATACCATACATTCTAACTTAAAATTTACTCCTTACGAAATACTTTTTGGACATACAGACGGACTAAACCCCTACGATTTGTGTAATGACAGATTTTATGAAACTTATACTAACGATCATAAAGCTAGAATGACCCAATTCTACGAGGAATTGCAAGACTTACAAATTAAAACCAAAGAAAGAAGAAATGATAAGATCAATTTAATTAAAAAATCAACTCAATTCGAAATCGATCAAAAGGTATTTATTACCAATGACCGGCGAAATAAAAAATCACCCAAATTTAATGGACCATTTAAAATCATAAAAATTTTGGAATATGACGAATACTTAGTAGAACACATCGACACGAAGAAGACTCTTAAAAGACACGCTAACGAAATTATGGCTGTTTCAGATTCGAATACACCCTCCTTATCACCTGGAACCTCCTTCACCTAATCAAAAATGAAGTGACAATTACAGACATATCATAAATCCCCTTGATATCCAAAAACGAGCAATATCAACTAATCCAGTTGATCCCATTCCCTATATTTATCAGAAAAAATCAATACAGAATGATTATACCAACTCACAACACTTTACTGTTTAATATCACCGAAAGTGTACCCATAGATATCAATTTTTGCAAATTAATTACTCCAAACAATTATTTTTGTCATCAAAGTAATCATTTTAAAATCCCCAATATTAAGTTATACGAAACACAATTACTATCTTTTAGTCGCAATCAAACCTGTGAACCATACCTATTCGATTTAACAGATACCAAGATATCCCAGATCGATACATCGACCTGGTTAATTACCACGCCTTCAAAAGTTACTTTAGATGTTAAGTGTCCTAACCACATATATAGAAAAGATTTAGTCGCTTCTCAACTTTTACATTTAACTCCAGATTGCAATGCGATTGTGAACCATAATACAGTATTATTCCATATTCAAACCACCTCGATGAAATTAACGAATTTAGAAATACCCAATATCAATAAGTTAAACATCGATCCTATTTCTCACAGAAATATTTCAAAAATAGATTTGGTACCCATAAACACTCAAAAACTCACTGCTGACCAAATTCAAATAAAGCAACAACAAAATAAACTCAATTCTATTAGTAATATAGAATACCACCCCATTTCTATCGCCCCAATCGCAATTACCATTGTATTTCTTTTATTAATTTTAAGCTTTATATTATACATTGTTTGTAAACATAAATCCCTCAAAGAAAGATTTGTCAAATACATTTATTCAAAACCGATAGATGCACCAATTGAATTAGTGACATCTAACATTTAAATATTTTCTCTTCACAAAATATTGAAATATCTTTCACTGGAGGAGTTATGTAGGCTAAAGATGCTTATTCTACAGTTCTCACGACATTATGGTAAAGCACCTATCTTATAGCTCCCATGATATTGTATTACATTGTAGATAACACAACATTATATAACGTGTGTATTAGAGCCATTTCAGTAGTTGTTAATTATTGTCATTCATGCTTATTGCTGCTTGTAGTAACTTAATGTACTCCAACATTTAAATGTAATTGTTGTAAAATAAAACATTTTTTTTGTAAACTAAGTCCACGGCTTATTTTACTCACGCCGCAGGTGGCAGAGAACATCGCGCAGTGCCGTCCAGGCGACCTACGACTCAATACCAGGGGCGTACCTACCAGGATTTTCCAGACTTTATTACCCTGTCCGAATATTATTACTTTTATTTATCACATCAGAATCAAATACACTTTAATTTATTAAAATTAAACAAATTAAAATCGAGCTAACTGCTAACTTTAATTTATTGTAACATTTAAATATAATAAAACCTGTGTTTTATGTTTGTATTGTTTATTTAATAAATATACTCACAAGTTACAAGTTATACATACAAGCCCTGTGACATAGATCGTGGCTGTGACTCCAGACCCGCTCACGTTACATGCTTATATTTCAACCTTTTATAACTATTACAACCTCGCCGCATATTATGCACTCTCGCCTCCGAGCTAAAACCGACACCCGTCCCCACAAAAACGGAACGTTACAATTTGAAGAGTGTTTCGCCTGTATGAATGCTCATATGCCTCATATGCCTTTGCAAACTCTTCTTGTGTGCACTTTCAAAGTCACATATATTGCACTTGAAGGGTTACTCTCCTGTATGAGTTCTCATATGCGTTCGCAGGTTACCCTTTCGTGCACTTTCATAGTTACATATATTGCATTTGAACCGTTTTTCTCTTGTGTGAGTGCTCATATGTTGTTGGAAATTAGTCTTTTGTGCACTTTCAAAGTCACACACATTGCATTTGAACGGTTTTTCTCCCGTATGAGTTCTCATATGCGTTCGCAGGTCATCCTTTCGTGCACTTTCATAGTTACATATATTACATTTGAATGGTTTTTCTCCCGTATGAGTTCTCATATGCGTTTGCAGTGCACCCTTTTGTGCACTTTCAAAGTCACACACATTGCATTTAAATGGGTTTTCTCCCGTATGAGTTCTCATATGTGTTTGCAAGCTACTCTTGTGTGCACTTTCAAAGTCACACACATTGCATTTAAATGGGTTTTCTCCCGTATGAGTTCTCATATGTGATTGCAAGCTACTCTTGTGTGCACTTTCATAGTCACAGATTTTGCATTTGAACGGTTTTTCTCTTGTGTGAGTTCTCATATGACCTTGCAAGCTATTCTTGTGTGCACATTCAAAGTCACATATGTTGCATTTGAACGGTTTTTCTCCTGTGTGAGTTCTCATATGAATTCGCAAGCGACTCTTCTGTGCACTGTCATAGTTACAGATATTGCATTTGAACGGTTTTTCTCCCGTATGAGTTCTCATATGCGTTTGCAGGGTACCGTTTTCTGCACTTTCAAAGTCACACACACTGCATTTGAACGGTTTTTCTCCTGTGTGAGTTCTAATATGTCGTTGCAAATTATTCTTTTCTGCACTTTCATAGTCACACACATTGCATTTGAACGGTTTTTCTCCTGTGTGAGTTCTCATATGACTTCGCAAGTGATTCTTCTGTGCACTGTCATAGTCACAGATATTGCATTTGAACGGTTTTTCTCCCGTATGAGTTCTCATATGCGTTTGCAGGGTACCCTTTCTTGCGCTTTCAAAGTCACACACATTGCATTTGAACGGTTTTTCTCCTGTGTGAGTTCTCATATGCCTTTGCAGGGTACCCTTTTGTGCACTTTCATAGTCACACACATTGCATTTGAATGGTTTCTCGCCTGTACGTGTTCTCATATGTTGTTGCAAGGTAAACTTAGATGGTCTTCCATAGTCGCATATATTATATTTATATAACTTTTCCTTAATAGGAGTTTTAACACTTCGTAGCACGATGCACTTCAATGGAGGGTCTATCATTTCATGACCGTCATTGTTACTACAAATTTCAGTTTTTATATCTAATTCTTCATGTAATGATTCCAGTTTAATCGACCAATCCTTATTATATTTAACATCATGTTTTAAATCGGAAGCTTCTGAAGGCAATTCCGATATCTGCATCTCTTCTGGTTTTACTGTAACATATGAACATGTTTATATGTGGATTACTAAATATTACATAAGCATTTAAACTAGTACAAAATTATCCCAACTTTAAATAACAATTAAGTAATTATTAACATTTACCACGCATCATTAAATTACCAATATTTGGTCAATTTTAATTGAAGTTTTCATATTATTACAGTTGCTACAAATCACATGGGCAAGCATTGTAAAAGTACCAAAACTTTCTTATAATCTGTTCTTGAAGGAAAACCCTGTTTTATTAGTATTTACTCCTACTTGCTTGTGCTATCTCACTTAGAATTGATTTTAGGTGTCTCAATGCAAATTTGTTGTACTGACTGACGAAGCAAACAATCATGTTGTGCCAAGATTTAATTAATTTTATAACGAAATGGACGTGAATACTCAAAAGATCAATTTAGAGAAGATATACGAGTACAGCAGAAACAGAACTAAAAGATGAGCTAAACACAAACAACAGCGGTATAGGAAAATGAATAGAAAATGTTCAACCAACTCAAACAAGAATAACAAAAAATTAGGCGAACAGGATATAAGGTTGAATAATTTCGAAAGAGAACAACAGAAAAGAAACAGAGAACTGTACGGTCTTGAAATGGAAACAGCAAACTACTTTGAACTGGAAAAAATGGTCATAAAGCCAGTAAATCAGAAATTGAAAGTAAAATATGGAGCACGGGACCTGCAAGCGATCCGCCCACTAATAATAGATGACTACTCGATGAATATCTTACATGTGAGAAAATACTTACTTCCATTAATGTACTACCTCAGAGAACCAGGAAAGCACGCAATAATCAAATACAGCTCACTGATCGTTGATAGCAAAAAATGGAAGAAAATGGTATACAACAAGCAAAAGAAATACTAGAACAAACTAAAGAAGAAAAGGCGAAAGCGAAAAAGAGCCACAGATCCGAAGAAAAAGAAGAAGAAGAATAAGAAGAGAACCAACCGCAGAAGAGATGAACAAAAACGAAAACAAAACAAACCAGGAATGGTGCAAACTCTTTGGGTCCTTAGGATTCCGGATATACAGAGTTGCTCATTAGTGCGTCAAAGTCCAATATTGGCATTAATAGAATGATTTGGAAATTTATAGTAGATTGTTTGACAAGTAAAGAAAAGTGGTTGTTTACTATCGAGTGGAAACAGATTGATTTACGAGCGTTAGCGAGTAAATTAAGTTTTCACGAGATAGTAGACCACTTTTCTTACGAGTTAAACATGCTATTTTTTTGTATCCTTAATGGAAAACGTGGAAAACCTAAAAATATTTTAACAAAAATTGTTTTATTACAATCTTTAACATAGTTGCCTATTAAAAGTAACCTTAGCAACGCATGACGACAAATTAAACAAAACAGAATTTTAACAGAAGATGCAGTTTGAAGTCAAGTATCATGGATGTTTCCTTAAACGAAATTTCCAAAAATACATTAAATGGAATTTCATTCCAAAATTTATCTAATTGTACATTCAATTTTTATGGCAATAAATATAGTGAACAATTTTTTCGTTAAATGTCATTTTTTGTGTGGTCGTGTTGCTAACGATTAAAGTGTTGCTAACGAATAACGTGTTGCTAATGAGTAAAATAAAACATTTCCTTTGTGAATTCTACTTAATCAAATGGCTGTTTTCCATTAAGGATACAAAAAAAAATGTTATTACCTCTTTTGACTCAAATTGTGCTCAGTCTGTGGCACATTGTCAAGGTATCTTGCAAATTTCTCAATTACAATCTCAATTATCGTACATAAAGGCTCATTTTTCTGAAATTCCCAAAATTATTAATAAATTGGAAACACAAAATCTGCTCTCGTGGATTCTTTAGAATTATCCGAAAATTTTCATTCCATCCTCAATAAAAATAAATATAAAATATGTAAAAAAATTAGTAATAAAATTAATGATTTAATCCAAAAAACAGCGGGCTTTCAACTCTAAAATTGATAAAAAAATATTTTAAATGGAGATTTTTTTAACAATGACTTCATCGACGAACGTTTCGGTGTAAAGAAATCAGATTTGTTTAAATATTGCCCAGTAATAGATTGTAAATAGAATATTGTATGCATAATTTGTTGTTTATATTTCTTCTATATGTTCTCCATTTTTCGTGATCTAGTTTCAAATTTCGAGAACATTTTTTTAGTGTGATGCAGAGTATGCTCCTTTTTGCATGTGCTTGTAATTAGAAATACTGAAGAACGATAATTGTATTAATTCTCTTTTAACAAAATGCGACAGCATGTTATATTGTAACATAAATGATACTTTATTGCTAAGAGGTCAATAGGTTAAGAGGGTTGAACCAACGTTTGGGTTGGACTAATTAAATAGGGAAGTCGGTATTTCTAATACCGTGAGAAATATATAACATATTTTTAGAATTTAAACAAGTCAGTTATAGTTATACCTTCGTGTATGTCACATCTCTCTGTAACTCTATTCAATAAAGCTTTTTTAAAGTCTTAATTATTGAATAAAATCACTAGCATTTGATTCAAAACTTGCTTTAACTTATGAATTATAGTTTAAAATAAATGTCAGAATTTATCGTATTATGTCATACACAATTTTTAGGAATTTAATATTGTAGCGGCCCGCATTTGCCATTATGTTTATATTATTACAGAAAGATGAACTTTGGGACTTTATGCTTATAATTTCAATTTTTAATCTATACTCGCATAAATATTTCATGTTAAATGTAACTAAATGCTAATGAATATTAGCTGGAGTTTAGAAATCACGCTTCATTTGATCTTAGGAACGGCCGTTCCGTCACACATATTTATTTTTTGTAAAGGGGCTGTCCTTTACGGGTCCACTTAATTTATGAGGGCAATGATCACAAAATAAATATCCACTTGCATGTACAATGAATGGAATTTTGTAAAACAACTACACATTCGATAGTTGAATGTTATAATTCCATATTTAAATTATTTGTTTGCAGCGTCTTTCTTTCAGCTATTTTATTGCAGGTAACAATATGACTTCGAATTAGTGATCTCAAGTACGTAGGATATTCTACAACAGCTGTCTTTAGCGCGGTCAGTTCTTTTGTAATAAATCGTTGATTTAGGCTAACCAATAATCTGCGTAAGTTATTACTTTTTTTGTGGAACTAAAACCCTCATGGGTGAGACCTCACGCATGGACGTGTTAATTAAATACAAAATTTATTAGGTTCTGAGGATTAGGCCAAGAGAATTATTTCAGCTTTTTCTAAATAGTACTCATAATTTAATTAATTTTAAGTAAATATTATTGGACTCACAATAAATGGAACGTTAAATTGGTTTTCAAATTGGTGCACGTGCAGTGAGTTCTCACGATCCAACACCCGTTTTTAGCCTATAAAAGCAGAAGTAAGTTGTCATGAAGGATTATTCTTGATTCAACCGTCAAGAAGCCTACCAGAACAAGAACCCAATCCTTCCCCTGTATATTGCGCTGGATGAAACTCGGCAGCAGCTACGGGTATTCTTAGTCCTGTAACTATTCCGCGCTTCTTCGTTGTTGGTTTAAATTGGGTTCTATACGTCCCATCTAAACATCTTCGTACTTGAGATCACGTCGCACTACCTCGTCTAAGGTTTTCTGCAGTTTCCTGGACTGAACAGGTGAATACCGGAGGTAGTTAAATTGCACTGTCTGCAGTTAATATTTACGTTAATAAAAGTATTAAACCTCTCTGGTGTTTTATTTAATGTATTTAGCTCAACTACTCTAGATCCGAACCTACGACGAATCACGATAAATAAAAGATAAATCCAATACAAGGGCCCGTAACGCTACAATATCAAGAAAATTTGTTTTTAGTGCATTCATAAGTGCATATCTCAATAGGTTACTGCATATTCGTGCATATATCGAAGGCTTTTTGTGGCATACATTAGTGCATATATGCACTATCTTTACGGCATATCTGCCCAACTCTAGTCATAAAGATGGAAGCCACAAGAAGCCCGAATAGAGCTTTCAACGGAAATATGGATGGAAGGAGGTCGGTAGGCAGACCACGGAAGAGATGAGATGAGGTCGACGAGGACGCAAGAAACATTAAACACCCAAAATTGGAAAAGATACGCACTAGATAGAAGAAGGCGGAGGCCCGACTTGGGCTGTACCGCCATAGGAGAGAGTGCCAAAATGCGCACTTTATAAAATAATTTTTAAATATAGAGAGTAACTCGCTACGGCGGAGCTCCCTCAAGGAATTATTTTTTAAATAGACCACCATTTATATTTTACATTTTTCAATTCAGCGTTAAATTGTTTTTCCAACCATATCTTGGTTTTTAATTTTTGTTGGGGCGTTGCCGAGGATATCTAAAAAATATGAAAATTTTGATCGGCACAATGTTTAACAAATTAATTCGGTGCGTGAATATTGCGTTCAATTGAGTTTGCATATTTCGCAGTTATGCAGCCAAGTGATGTATGTACTAAAACGACACAACCACCAAATATTAATTTTACTATACATGGTGTCCTTTCCACCAATGCAAATTTCACTTATTTCAAAGAGCATTTTTATATTTTTTTTCAAATGAAAAATTATATATATTATTACATTTTTGAATTGTCACGTTAATTTTTACTTTTTCATTACAAACCGCTGAATATTTAAAAATATTTTTAATATTTGCGCATTTTGGCACTATATTACTAAGGCCCGGATTTTTAGCCATTAAAAACTCTCAAAATAGGCGGGCGAATAGGCACCATAAATTTAGATTATAGGCACTAAATAGGCACTGAACATTTGAAATAGGCAGCGAAACAAGCGCAAAGAAATTTAAATATGGCCACCAAATATATATATTTAACAAAAAATTGAAAATGGGCGACATTCGTATTATAATAATCTGAATAACATACTATAGTTGTACAAACTTCAAAATACTACATAAATAAATAAAAGTTAAACACAACAAATTACAACTTTTTCAAAATTTTTTGGTGTAAAACTTCTTCTGTTGTCCGTCAAAAGTGGTTTGTATGAGAAAAATGACCGCTCCACAGCACAGGAAGTTATACACAGTTGCATACATTTCTCTTCGAAGGGTGGCTTTTAGAAAGCGTATGTAGTTTCATCCACAGCAGCCCAAATATTACTAGTACCTATTTTTTGTTTGTAGCATATATCTAGATAGTTTTTTCGTAGTGTGGATTCGTGAGGTACATGATTTTTTGAATATTTTTCGAGAAATTCTTGGAACTTGTTGCATTCCAATTTATACCAAGGTATATTGGCAGCTAACAGCGCTTGGCACAGATTAAGTGAAAAGGTACCGACTTCTTGATTGAACACTGTTTCACCTTGTATTGCTGTTCGATTGATGTAGCGCGGCCTCTATGTGCTGATCCAAATGATACTTTTTTGAGCATTTCGCCTATTTAGAAATATGAAATTATGTAACATTTCATAGGGATAAACTTATAAAAACATTTCTCCTCCGCGCATATTTGACCTTAATTACTTTGCCGTCGGTAGTAAAACACTCACTACACTACACTAATCGACGTAACGTGCAATTTAAACTCACTCTTTCTTCAGGCATTTTGATATCTACCTTTATACGTCTACTTGTTACCACTATAATAGCGCAATTGCTTTTAAATGCCATAAGCAGTTTCATGCACTTTTCTGGAAATTTCCCGTAAACTTGGGGAATTTGCAGAGAAAACCCGGACTTGTAATTTCATTGTCGAGTCGCGCTTGAACTGTGAAACGAGACGGACGTGAATGCGGGTGACCGTTATCAGTGATCGTTCGTACACCGGGTAATAAGAGTTGCGTACGGAAATAGTCCAAAACTGCGGGTCTTAACCTTGCATGACAATTTCCTCCTACTAATATTAATAATTAATTAACCTATAAACATTACTAAAACTGCAGTGACTTCGTTTAACCACTAGCGGAGAGGTCAGCGCTCGACCGCCGCTATCGCTCGGATAGCGGCGCATCCAAATGTCTGCACAGAATGATAATTACACTTAAATTCTGTATATATTTAAGTAAAGCCTGTGTTACTACAATCAACATAAACAACACCAACAAAGGTCAGAACCAAATTCCTCTCTGCTTAAAACTCCAATTTTAATTTATCAAGCAGCTAATGCTGCTCCCAATCCAATGGATTCAGAAGATAGCAACACAAGTCCAAAAAAACGTGGACTGACAACCCCAGATAATGACATTAACAAACATTACATGTTTAACAATGATACATTTCCAACCCAAAACAAATATTATACATTGCAATCAGAAAAAACGCTCACCCAGAGATCCTTAAATAAAACATCTCACATAACAGAAGAACCACCCAAACCAAAAATCCCGCCGATGTTCTTACCCAACGGCATCCACTACCAAAATATAGTCAAAAAGATCAAAGCGGTAATTAAAAAAGAAGACTTCGCAACATCATACAAAGGCACCCAGTTAAGAATTAATCTAGAGCCTTAACCAAATACTACGAAGAACAAAAGATGAACTACTAGACTTACAACTCCGTGGAAGACGCCAACATCTCAGCAATTATAAGAAATGTACCCATTTCCATCTCTGAGGAAGAAATCTCTTCAGAACTGCGACAACTACAATATCCAATAATCAAAACGACCAGATTACTAAATAGCAAGAAAGTGCCAATGCCGCTAGTGGCAATCGAGCTATCGAAAACGGATAAGGCCAAGGAGCTTTTCAGCCTAAACAGACTTCTATACCGCGTAGTGACCGTGGAACCACGACGCAAAAACAGTGAAACCCCACAATGCACAAATTGTCAACGTGTAGGATACACCAAAAACTACTGCCATCTACCACCGCGCTGCGTAAAATGCACTAAACGTCACCACTACAAAGAATGCCAAAAAACAAAAGATATTAAACCTAGGTGTGTAAACTGTGGAGCAGATCACACAGCCAACTATAGAGGATGTCCATATATCAAGAAGTTCGCTAACAACACTTCCCCCCGCAACCAACAAATGCAGAACACCCCTAAAATTCGTCCTACCAATCCCAACGCCCTCATATCAGGAAATATTACAATTAACCCGACATATGCCAAAACTATAGCCAACAATTCTACAAATTCTAACTCAACAAACAACAATCAATCGACATCCAACTCTGACAGTACAATGTCAAACATTCTTCAGACTATTCTTCAAATGTTAACACCTTAAATCGATCAAATCAAGAATTTTATCGTGTCAATAATTCCAATGCTCCTCGATGGTGTAACGAAGTTCTTGGGGACAATGCATTTTTAAATTTATAGAGGAAATTTTCGCGTTGTTAGTTCACCGTAGGAGCGCGCGCGGCGCTGCAAGTGGAAGTTTAGCGAGGCGTTCCCCACTACCCGCGAACCGAAGAGCGAAAGACCGAGACAGATCCGATGGAAAACGGGTACAAAAGAAGCTCCCCCAGGAAAAATGAATAACTGTTGAGTCCAGATCAGAAGAGAGTAGTAGGAAAAAAAGGAGATGATAGAAGAGTTTTACAGCCATTCCGACAGAGTAGCAACGGCAAGACTAAAAATACCCGAAACAAGACTATCCATAATCTAAGTTTACGCAGCAATATCTTCGGCTATAGAGGAAGAGACGGGAAAGTACTACAAAGATTTAGAGAATCTAATAGTTAGAGAAACAATAATGTCAAATTATATTCTAGTAATGGAGGATAAACTTACTGTCAACAGGGAAGTATATACGGCAAAAGATTTTACACCCATTCAAGAGGGAGCACAGCAAAACCATCAGGTAGAGAGAAACGAGGAGATGAAAAAGGACTCGAGCCATGTAACTGAGGACAAGAAGCGAAAAACTTACCAACGCTCACCTGATAACATTGAAGGCGGAAAAGAAGTTAAAAAACACAATAACGATGCAACTAAAGAAAACCCAACCAACCTTAAACAGAAAATGTGGCAACGAACATTATTGATGGGGTTTCCTCGGCAGCATAGAGACCCTACAAGAACACACAACAATTAAAAAGAAGGGGCCTAACGACCTCCTCCAACAAAAGCAGGAGGGAAATTATTGTTGACGACACAAGCAACCTCAGACACAATAAATTAAATGTTGATACTAATAATAAGGTACTTCCCAGCAAACTGGCCATGAGGGAAGTAGAAGGCCAACACCCTCCACATTCAGGTGCTAACAATCCGAACAATTTAACCAGTTCAAAGTTCTTAGGTAAAATGTTACAATTAAATATATGCACTATAAATGTACAAACGCTGTTATCAAATGATCGATACGAAGAACTAAATCATGCCATGGCAATAATCAAATGGGATATCATGGGTCTTTTGGAACTTCGTCGTATTGGAGAAAAAATTATAGATACTAAATTAGACCATATATTCTATCACATCGGCCAAAGAAGAGGTACGTATGGAGTAGGTTTCTGGGTTAAACATGAGTGGAAAAGCAGAATACAAGAATTTAAAGGTTACTCGGACCGCTGTGCCACATTACTTATGGAAATAAAGTGCAATATAAAAATTGGGATAATTCAAGTATACGCACCTATAGTGGCAGCAGAGGAAGAAGAAGTGGAGTTATTTTATGATCAAGTAAGTAGTGCTATCAACGATTTAGGAAAGAATACAAGAAATATTATAATTATGGGAGATTTCAATAGTCAAA